>JARFOD010115489.1:0-29289 GCA_031763545.1 Mopalia muscosa
ATTTGTGTCCGTCGTCATATAAGTGAAATACCCTTGAGTACGACATTAAACACCAATCAAACAAACAAACAAACCATCCATATGAGTGGAATTTCTGAGGAGTGTAAGTGATCAGCTCTTTGATACAAAACATCACAGCCATACAATTAGGATTAATGTGAATGTCATGAAATTCTAGTTGGTTGTGACAAGTCTATCCTTGTTTCCTCTTAAATAATAAATCAAACAAACAAACACTTCTGTGAAACGTTTTGAATGTCTTTGGGATGAGCTTGTCAAGTTTAAAAGTTTCTCTTACAGATTCTGTATGAATGCTTACTGTATGTCAATAGCCGTGTGTTAGGTTTGGCTTGTTGTATCAGGACAGTCTGTCCTTGCCTGCCTACACAAGCAGCCCATGCAGCCGGAATCTCTTGAGTCTTGTTTATGTAACAGCTGAGAAATCCATTTGGACTTTCAGTGGCATGTTTGTTAGTGAATGCATTGCATGTTCACAACAGGGGTTCATAGTTCAGTCAAGACTCTACAGGGACAAGAATTCTCAATTCAATGATGCTTTTTGTCCAGCTTGGAAACAGTTCATCTGCAATAAACTTTGCTCATTAAAAGAAAATGCAGAAAGTGGTACAAAATGAATACAAAAAAACAAAAAACAAAAATGATTAGAAGCCTGTCCTGAATATCAACTACATGTACAGAATGGAGGAAAAAATCAGTGTGACAGCCATTTTGGTTTTAAAATTAAGAAAGCATTGCAGTGTAAGTCTAGACTAAATGAAATATGGTTTTAAGTTTGTTTGTCTTCCATTAGAACTTAGGAGGCAAGCAAAATTAACTTTCTCTTTAATAAATATATATATTTTTGTACATGTAGATACATGAAGATATGGTGAAAGCTTCACCTGTATATGGGGCGGCACATTTTTTTTTTTTCTTTTTTTTGTTCAAGATAAATAATTTGCATCTTGCATAAAGAATTATAACCGCAATAAAAACTATAAATTCATTAAGACAAAAAAAATAAAATAAGCCTAGACATGTTGTTATATGAGACACTTTTGCTGTAGTATGAATATAGCTGGCAGCTCTTCATTAAGGAGATTAAGCAATAAAATTAAGATTTCCAAACCTGATATGGTCCTTATCTTCTTTACAGAATTACTAATCATTACCTTAATGCTCCTGAAAATTTTTCACAGAAACATTCAGTAGACTCACCTTTTATATATACACCTGATATATATGACTATATTTAATCAAGAACCCTATCAGAATCATGAATATATTAATCATTAATATCTGTGTAACCTGAATATATCTATTCAGAGGAGTTTTTAGACCAAATTTAGTTCCAGAATTGATGAGCGTCCAAAATACCATAAGCCTAAATAATAATAATAAAATCCATTGGAATGAGGGTACAGAAACGGGATGAATTTGAAAAAGGAACCCTGCTATTTGACATCTATGTAAACAGAGCACTTAATATACAGCTCCCTTAATTACCCATCCCCCTGTTTGAGTATAGACCCCTGGATCTACCAGATACTAAAGTGTACATATACCTAGATTTACCTATAACCTGAGTGTACAGATGCCAGGGTATACAAGACACCTTGAGTGTACATATCTCTGGTCTGAGTGTACAGAGCCAGAAACTTTTGAAGTGTACATACAGATCCTTGGATATGCCATAAACCTATGTGTACAGATTCTTTGATATGCCATAAACCTAAGTGTACAGATTCGTTGTTATGCCATTAACCTAAGTGTACAGATTCTTTGTTATGCCATTAACCTAAGTGTACAGATTCTTTGTTATGCCATTAACTTAAGTGTACAGATTCTTTGTTATGCCATTAACCTAAGTGTACAGATTCTTTGATATGCCATAAACCTAAGTGTACAGATTCTTGGATATGCCATAAACCTAAGTGTACAGATCCTTGGATATGCCATAAACCTAAGTGTACAGATTCTTGGATATGCCATAAACCTAAGTGTACAGATTCTTGGATATACCATAAAGCTAAGTGTACAGATCCTTGCATATGCCATTAACCTATGTGTACAGACCTGTGGATATTCCAGAAGCCCTGAGTGTCCAGATCCCAGTGTTTATTAGAAACCTGAGTGTACAGTGAATATACCAAATTTCTCAACTGTATTAGCATCAGTATGCTTATGTACATGTAGTGTAATGGAGAAAAAAGAGGTTTTCGATGTAATGACATTCATCCTGGTGGAAGATGATTTGTAATGTTAGGACATGGGTGGAAAATGCATCACCCTATGCAAGGAAAATATTTTATGTAGTCCTATTTGCAGCAGATTTTTTTTTTTTTTTTTTTCATTCGAAAAGCCGTGACATGACAGTGTTGGCAGTGCTGTCAATCTCAATGATTACCCTGCAAATAAGCAACATTGGTAATCGCAGTACAAAAAACCCTGCACGCAAAGCTAATGGACTCCAGCCCCTTCAGTGATCTGCTTTCATGTAATAAAGGCCATTGCATTTTGCTCATGACAAAGGCAGCCATTGAGTGTAGTCAGTCTACCCAGTTCCACCTGGTTTAATCTTTTCAGTGTGTATACTAATGTTTTGACTGAGATTTAATCCTATTGAGCTAGAAGACCAAAGCCTGCCCTTTCCTTGGCAGGACTACAATGGCAGCCATCTTGGAAGCGCTCTTCAAAGTAAATTCTATTGTGGAGCTTTTCCCCTGACTGTGACCTACAGTGCAGTTTGAAAACTTTTGTACTAGAACTTTAATAGTGAGATACAACTTTCTTGAAAGAAATTTAAAATAGAATTGGCAATCTATAAAAAAAATCAATTTACCTTGCAGAATGCAGTAAGTATAATAGGAATGTACAAAGGGTACTTTTGTTTGTCAGGTAGATTAAAAAAATTACATAAATATGCATGATATACTTCGCGCAATTCATTGACTAGACGCATGACACTGATAAAACAATTCTCAGTTCAATATGCTACCAATTTTATACACAAATAAATTTTATAAACAAAACAAAATTATGATTCTTTGAGCATCCCATTTTTGTCCTTTTAATTTAAACAAAATGGCAGGGTTTGTTGTACAACATGTGTTGTACTGGAGAACTCTAATTTTAGGTAGGATGTATATTTGATTTATTTTGTGATGTTATGTATTCCCCTTTTTGATATCTACATAAATATTGCCACTGTGAATTACAGCTCTTCTGTCAACTGAATGTATTTAACATACTCAGTTCAAATTTTTGTAATTGTAAAAGTTAGGAATTACAAATCACTTAGTTACCAGCATCTTAATACCTGTTTAGAACTTTAAGACTAACGATTAATTTCAACATCACAGGTTAGGTTTTTTAATATCAGTTAAATGTCTTGAGTTCACTTACAATTAAATTTTGTCATGTGAAGTGGTAAAATGTTGATGTAGGAAGTGTCCACCTTTGGTATTTTTTTAATGTAGTGCAATCACTATGGCAGCACTCTCCTGTAGTAATAACTCACCTTTATATGTAGCCATAGAACAGGTGGATAGAATGACACCTCAAACTACCTGAACAAATACGGTTCATAGAGCTGTCACTGTCAGTTCGAATACAGACAAAGTCGCTTGATTTTCTTGACAAGCTGTAATTACATTTGTTCTATTTTCTAACTAGCTAGCTCAACTCAAGTAGAAAAACAGCCAGTCTGACAATCCTTTTCCTTTTGTCTATGCAAGAAAGTGTTAAAAACTCTACTCAGGTGTTTCAAGATGTTGATTGCGTCTTTTGACACTGAGTGTTGATTGATCGCTTGTTCATTTCGTCAGCTGACAGTGAATGATATGCCTTTCATACTCACTTCCTGGCTAATTTATCCGAAACAAAACTTAATTTTTTTTCTTAGTTTGCTATAGATATACTCCTTTATAGTTGGTATGTTAATCAGTCCATTTATAATGTTAGAATCTTGTGTTAGTTGTTACCTTCATTATGATATGCAGGTGATTTCATCTGGGTTGCCGCCTCAGACACCAATGAAAGAAAGCAACAAAATCCACTTTTTGGTATTATCTGATATCTACACATAACAGTATGCTACAAGTCTCAGACTGGCCAATGTATATGTATTATAGATGAATTGATTATTTGGTGTTTAATGTTTCACGTAAGTGTTTTCACTTTTATGCAGAGGCCTACTTCTGAATAGTGAATAACAATTCAGAACACGACAACTGGTATCGACACAGACACAAAGCAACATGCATTTGCCTGCACGTGCAGGGCATTTTATCAACTTAGGTTTTACATTTGTTGGTTTCAATCATGGCTTTTAATCTGTACACAAGTTTTTTAAAAAAAACTATGATGACATGCTTGCGAGATGACGAGGGAAATAAACCAGCTGAATGTCAGAATAAAGCCTTTCGTACATGACACTACACATTATGTTTTTGTTGTCATGTACAAAAGCGTATTTGAAAAGTTGATGTGCATTTTGCTAGTTCTCTCACTTTCATTATTTTGGAAAATATGGTCTTTTGATCTCTACCATACATCGATGTAAAGAATTCCTGTCCTGTCTTTAAGACAAACTTCATTGATTTGTTTGAAGTTACATACATAAGTAGTTCTATTACAACAAACAATAACTGCTATAAAATTTTATACGTTCTGTCTGATCTGTAATCCTTAGAATTTTATTGGATGATTGTGCTGTATGGCTTAATAAATTCCAAAATAATATATAAATATTTTCTTTATTTTTGTGAATTGCACTTTTAGCGTTTGTTTAATAATTGACTATTAAAAATCTGGTTGCTCTTCACAATATCCACAAGTTTTCCACTAAATGTTTACATATTGTTACTATATGTAAACAAAACAGTTTTTAAATGTAGATAAAGTAACTGTTGTAGAACCAGCTCCCTTGACACCTCACTGAATGATGGGCTGTATTGTTACAAGAAATATCATATGACTAAGTAAATGCAACATCTCACAGTTGTGTAACACAGAGCCCCAAATCAACAAATAGAAAACATTCAACATGGCTTAATACTATTGCAGTTGATACTCTAAAATTCCGATTAAAAAACAACATGGTATGAATAATATAGGGAATTTCTGTAGTGAGACTGTCTGTGCTCAACTTCCCATTTTAGAAATTTTAAATTTTGTGTGAAAATGTTAATAGTCACTAACATGACCTAATCAGCCATTTAATTAGTATTACATATTATGATTATCTTAACATGACTAATGAATCCCTATACCTCTGTATCCACATCGGATTAATCGTCTGACTAAGAGTAGTTTGCTTGGAGAGTAGCAATGCTGCCTTTACTTACCACTGGAGGAAGATTAACTTTCCAACATAATGGAAAGGCGTCACATCTTGGTTATGCTAGTGTCAATTATTGTTGGAATAAACTGCCCTCATAATGATGAAATACTCTCAAGGATAGCGTAAAACACCAATCAATCAACCATACTGGATTATCACTAGAGAATTATCAAATTTGTTTGATTTTTTTATATCTTAAAACAAAGTTAGCATATAAAGGGGAAAAGACGTTCTGTTGAATTTTCAGTTGTTGAAACTGGAGTCAAGGCATGTGGAAATTTGTCATTTAACATAAATGTAGAACCCCATCATGAGGCTTTATTCTGACATTCAGCTGGTTTATTTCCCTCGTCATTTAGCAAGCATGTCATCATAGTTTTTTTTTAAAAACTTGTGTACAGAGTAAAAGCCATGATTGAAACCAACAAATGTAAAACCTAAGTTGATAAAATGCCCTGCACGTGCAGGCAAATGCATGTTGCTTTGTGTCTGTGTCGATACCAGTTGTCGTGTGCTGTTCATGCTGTGCACAATGACATAGGCTGAGAGGTATCCCTTGAAGTGGATGGAGCAGACTCCAAGTCGATAGGGCAATTGTTTAACCCGTCCTCACTCCCAGGATCAATAATCTCTGGTATCGTCTCAGGAAATTGATATACCTATTACAATTCACTCCCATAATCCTCAACAGGGGAAGTTTAGGCTGGGCATTGACTTGTTTTATTAAAAGTCTGAGACCATGTAAGGTGCTTATGTCTGGTATGATTCTATCCAGGCTAATAGAAGACACTTGAATTTTGATTTCCATTTTCTGGACCAAGTGTGCATTTCTTTCCAGAGTATATTTGGTATAATTTGAGACTCTTCTGTTACCAAAACCTTTCATATATTTGAAAAATTTACTTATCGATCCCCATATGTGTTTCCTGTGTTACATTTTGTTTTGCTTAATTTATTTATAGCTCAAAAGTCGCAAGTTTCATATGATTTTTTCTCCAATAAATCTATTTTGCTTTAGTTTTTACAAACCATCAAAACCCTCTAAAAATGGCTTATGGTTATTTATTTATTTAAATGAATTTTTTTTACACTAATTTCATTGTGATTCATCACTTGCCTTTCATTTCATGGTTATTTGAGTTGTCTGCATATTGGCAAAAATGAAACCCCCTTTGACACCACTTGGCAACAAACTAAGACCAAAAAGGACAATCACAAGAGTGACAAGACACAAATAGAAATATTCAATCATAGATCAGTGTCTTGCTGCCCCTTAGCCATGAGAGCACCAGGGCAACTAAAAGCTCCTTCCCAGCAGTCCAACTGCTGTAAGTAAAAGCATATTGTACCTAGCTGTGTTTAATTGTTTGTCATCTTGTGTATACATGACACCGATCATGAATCGTTTCCTGGTTCTATTATTTCATTGCATTCATTGCCTTTGTTTCTGGCTTTAAAGTCAAGAGTGGTAATGTATTCAAGGGCTTATAGTGATATCTCCAGCCTGACTCAATACAAAATGATGGTTCAAGTGTTTGTCTGGAATAGAGAACAGCTACTGTAATAGAATATGCAATGAACAGATAAAAGACGCAGGTGAAAAGGTATCGTGTGTTTTCCATAATGACAAAAATCAATGCCTTTATGGGGTGTGTTGTTGTTGAAGTGGTGTAATGTGTCATTGTATTGCTCACAGTTTTTTCCCGATCTATTGTGTTCAGAGTAGTGTATTATTGTATCAAGTATGTATTTATAGTAGGGCAATTGGCTAATTTTTCTTTAAGCTATGTCTATTATTGAGACAAATTCATTAATGAAAATGTCATGTTTTTTTATTTATCAATTTTTTTACTTCTGTGGATAATCTTGAATCAGTACCTGTCTGTCTATTCTGCATTGGAATGAAGGGAATATGTCAAGTTAGTCATATTTTTGCTACAAAAAAGTGCTTTGTGCTAAGGCATAAACTTGACCAACTGTATTTGCAAATAATGTTTTCAGTATTAAATAGCATGAGCTTTATTTTTTTTAACTGCAACGTATACATGAAAATGTATTTACAAGAATGGGGCCGTACATGTACGTATATTAGATGAAGATGAAAATGTTCCTAGTTCTTTTTATCATGGAAGAGATCTGAAAAAGAACCAGGTAAAAGTTTTGCTGGAGAAGCTGGTCTGTTTTCAGGCCGCTCATTAATGTGGAACATCACTCAGAAATTAGTGCAGCACTGTGGTTTGATCTGACAATGATTGGCCACTCTAATTGATGCCTACCTGCAGACGTCTTCCTGTACACTGATTAAGCTCAGGTGTTTCCAGGTAACAAAGCTCTTGTGATGACAGGATGGTAATTTACGTTGACGAGTACGATGCACTGGGCTAAGGAGTGTGTCTTGCAGCATCAGTGGCCTTAATGAGGTCGTCTTTCTCTCGACCCATCTATGTGGATTCTTATCCGAGCTCTTCATTTACCTCATTGAGTGGATATATTTTTACCATCTCATATTACAATAAAGCCTTCTTGAAAGACTGATTTCCACTTAGAACCGTAGACATGTGTCATCTACAATTAGTTATTTCTTCTGTTCAATATTAAGTATTAATGATGTGGCGATTTCTTTGTCACTGGCTGAGCTTAGAATGTGTTCGGCGACTCTATAAAAATGTATCTGACATGAACTTCAACAATAGATACTTTTAGTATTTACTATTTAACAAAATTTTAGATCTTTGTTGTAAGTCAACTGTTGTAATAATGGAGTAAAGCATCATGACTCATTGAATGATTATTCTTGTAGATACAATTATATTATAGAATTATATATAAGATATATTGATAAATTATTAGCGGAAGTGTGAAAATAACTTATATATTTTTGGTGCAAAAGCATGGACAACAAAATTACAATTATTTATTTTCCCATAGGTGCTCATTTCTCAACAGAATTTATACTCTCCTAAGTTATTTATCATATACATTGAGAAATTCTAACATTTAGGCTTAGTTATATTAAATAATTAAAAAAAAGGAATAATCTGTTCTGTTATTACATGGCGTCCAGTTCTGATCATTACGTCTGGCCTGTTGCTGTCCTGTTTGGAAACCCCTCCTGATGGAATTCTGTATTGTCTGAAAATGAAACTTGGACTCCCTGTTGGTGATTGTCGGTGTCACCAATGGCTCTTTCGGGGGAGGGCAATGTCATAAATCTAATAAGAGATCATATTTTACGAGACAGCAAATTTGACCCAGTGTGTCATTTGGCCAGAGATGTGCTGGAAATCATAATGAGCAGCTGACTACAATAGGGCTCTCTCTTGTAAAGACTCCTTAATCCACATGGTGATTCTCATTCTGTCGTCTCATTGGAAAATACGATGAATTATCACTGATCATATCAGCCTAATTTAGACAATGTGGCGCCAAGATCTAATTGTGTTGCTCAACAGAGATCCCTTGGGTCCATATAAATGGTCAAGTCTTAGTAATATTTTAAACCTTTTGCTCTAGTGAAGGGCTTTATTAGGCTTTAGTTTTAAACCCATAGATCTGCTCTACAAAGATGTGCATATATTTATTTTCTTTTAATTGTAAATAAATATATTTTATATCTCTAAAATCTAAATGGAGTTTTAACTATAACTTATAAGTTTTCTTTTTTCGCTTCCTATTTATTCACCACATTAAGCTGTCCAAAATAATATATTTGTTTCCCGTAACAAGAATATCAAAAAGTGGGTAGGTACATGTAGGTAGGTAGGCATTATATTTTTTTGCTAGTAATCAAAAATATCTGAATAAAAAATGTATACATGAATTTGTTATTTTAGGCCTTTTTTGTAGGCTACTTCACTTATTTAATTGCAGTGTATTCCATTTTCAATGAGAAAATGACATTACACATGCTTTTTAGGTAATAATTTTTTATTTTCTTTGTAATTGATGAAAAGTAGTTCCCCACTTTTTTAAAAAGGGCAAATAAAAAAAATTACCGACCAGTAGCTTTTTATTTTACCTGAAATTTTGGGGTAGGTTGGGTTACGGGAAACAAATATATTATTATGGATTGCCTTACATAACATAATTTGCATACCACAAATTAAAACAATAGACATATATCATTGCTAATCCCTTACACTGGACATAAAAAGAGGTTATGCTAATGCTTAATAAGTCACTTTTATTTTTTGTCATGGCTGCAAGATAATCTGTTAAAGGACATCTATGGCAAGTTTTGGGCTCTCTTGTTGGCCCTGCATCCTTTGTCTCTGTCAGAAATCAATTTATAGCTGTCTTTACCTCCTTAGCACATCTACTAGTTCACACTCTCAGCTGCACCACACACACAAATAAAGCATTATTTAGGTTTATGTTGTCAAACAAGAACACTTTGCATTTAGATATTGACTGGCTATTGTATGTGGTCTTAATCACCTGACAATTGCAATTAACAGGTAATAAACCTTGAGCTGGTCAATAATAAAGGTAACGGCTTCATCAATTGATTTCTGATAGGCTGACCATTAGGACTTCTACACATAATACCTACTTACCACAATTATACTAACTACATTATTATCTTGGTTCCATAAATTGTAAGTGCTTTTCTACCTTATTGATAATCACCTGCTGTGGTAGATTTTGAACAAAGTAATTAGTACCGGTACTCCAGGTCATCGTTACTGTTTGTAACGGCTCTGCTGAGATGTCCTGCCAAAAATCAACTAAATAGAATTTTTATGTTCCTTTTTTTTTTTTCTAAAGAAACGGCATTGTGAAGGTTTACCTACGAAAAGAAAGAATATAAGTTTTTAGCAATCTCACAAGTTTCTAAATAGATTTTAATCTCTGGTTGTTATTGATGACCAACAGACAAATAAAGAGAAGTAATGATCATTTACGTTGGTGTATCAAGTATTGATAAATACATGTATGTAACAAACAAGGTATATGAGTAATGTACCGTTAGGTAACAAAAATTGATATTCCTGTATAAGGAGACTAGCAAACTAGGCAATAAGTTGGTTATATTGGAATACATAAAGTTGAATTAAAATAGTTTGCGCTTCGTGATTTGTGACTTGATACAACAATGTCTGAGCCTATAAAGCAGTTATCGTTAAGAGAAAATATCAAATTTATCATTTTTATTATTAACATTTCTGCTTCCTCAAAAACATAGATATACTATCATCTTAAGAATCGTGGAAGTTGGAACGGAGATTGAAGCTTAGTATTCCTTTTATCATTCTTTTGTTAACTCTTTTTACGATTTGATGAAAAATCTTGGTGCCATTGAATTTGATTGGTCTTTTGAATCTGCATTATCTCCTGTATGACTGCACAATGGTGGCTCAATACAGAACGACTGGGACATAGGGAGTACTTCGACAATTTCCGCAAAATAAGCTAGCTTATTGGACATCCGTTGGTTTTCTTTGGCGTAAAATTGACTTTTACAATTGTCTTGTTTTCCTGGTACTTCTTTGTATTGATTTTGCCTTCATTGGCTGACTAAACTATAGCTGGCAATTTGACTGAGGCATTACGGTCTAATTGTGTAGAATTTAGGCTCGGGTATTTTGACTTAAAATATGAATCTGTTCAAAGCATGATTGACTTGGTATTGTTTGTTCACTCAATCTTCTGTCTGACTTCTCTGTATTCTCAAAAGAATGGGAGTAGTTGAAATAAAAACTAGCTGTAATTGTGTACGAAAGAATTTGTGATTATTGAGTTATTTCATACTTGAAATACAGACATGCAATAACTCTGTTTTCTTGTGTACTGCCGACCATCTTGGTTTTGTATTCGAAGCAAAGAATTATGATTGTGTCCTCTTTATATTATCGCCCCGTGAGGGAGCAGGTGGGCCATGGCCCTGCAGAATACTCCCTCGGCTTCCTCGATCGATTGTAAGAGGCGAGAAAAGAGGTTGCTTTCTGTTGCCCTGGTGTTCTCAGCTAAAGGGTAACGGGAAGCAGATTTGTTTGTGATATTCTGTATTTTTGTCCGTCGTCATATAAGCGAAATACCCTTGAGTACGACGTTAAACACCAATCAAACAAACAATCTTTATATTATTTTGTATGAGTCCTGTAAAGTTCCATTATTAAGATGAAGTGATAGTCTTTCTGAGACTGTAGGAGTGGCTAGGAATAACTCCAAACAATGATAAATTATTTTTTCAAATCTTACCTATACACATGTATTTTTATTTAATATGCATTTATTTTTATTTAAAATGCATGTGTTCTATCAAGAAAATATGTCCTACTTCATCAGTCATTTTTTTATACTAATCAATTCGAAGCATCCTTTAACCATTCTACATGTTCCACTGTGATTAATTTTCTAAAGATAGATTTTTTTTATACATCTGACCACACCATGATGTTATTTGGCTAGGCTGGCTGATTTTTGTTATACAGAGTATATACAGCACTGGTTGTGTATATAAAATGGAGCATCATTAATTTGTTCTGACGTTCAGTAAATCTAATATTGACAGATCGTCTGAATGGTGTAGGCTATGGTTAATTTAATGATTGGCTTTTACTCACAGGAGGTCTATGTAATTGGTTACACAGGTTTTCAGTCAGGCACACACAATACCACTCTATTTCATTCTACATCAAGCACCAGTACTTCCAACTAAACATTAAATTGACAACTTTTTGAACTTACAAGTGCTCATCCATTTATACACCACAAAGTTTGTTGTACATCTCCATGCATGCATATTAACTGTTTCATTCCGGGCGCAGGTGGTTGAAGGGTGCCCTGGTGCTGTGTGATGGGCCTGAACTTCCTTCACCTATATACCCTGTGGTTATGTTAGCTTCCTTTACCCAGATGCTCTGGTGCTGTGGTGGGCCTGAACTTCCTTCACCTAGATACCCTTATGCTAGCTTCCTTTGCCCAGATGCTCTGGTGCTGTGGTGGGCCTGAACTTCCTTCGCCTAGATACCCTGTGGTTATCTTAGCTTCCTTTTCCCAGATGCTCTGGTGTTGTGTGTTGGGTTTGAACTTCCTTCACCTAGATACCCTGTGGTGCATGTATGTTAGCTTCCTTTGCTCAGATGCCCTTGGTGAAGCTCCTCCACCTAGTTACCTTCCCATTGCCCTGTGCCTGGCGAGAGCTTCTTGAACACAATTATCCTGTGGTGGTGGGGACTTGCACCAGTTGCCGTATAATGGGTCAGCCTGGACGTGGGTGCATCCCACATACACTTTCTCTGTGGTTGTGTGGCATATTATATCAATTTGCCCTGTGCTGGGTGAGAGCTTAATGTACCCAATTGCCCTGTGCTGGGTGGGAGGTCCTTTACCCAATTGTCCTGCCTCGGGTCGGAGCTTCATGTACCCTATCGGCATGCGCTGGGTGGGAGCTTCCGGTACCCAATTGCCCTGTGCTGGGTGGACGCTTCCTGTACCCATTTGCCCTGTGCTGGGTAGGAGCTTCCTATACCCAATTGCCCTGTGCTGGGTTGGATCTTCCAGCAGCCCTGTGCTGAGTGGAAGTTTCTAGTACCCAGTTGCCTTGTGCTGAGTAAGAGCATCCAGCACCCAGTTGCCCTGGGGTTCATATATCAAGTTTCCCTGTAAATTCTACATATTGATATGGTTTTAACACTGCCATTGTGTTCTGTTATGGACATATTTCATGATTTGTTATTGGTCTTCATTGATAAAATAATAAAATAAGATTAAAATCATCAATTTAAATTAAGTATAAAATTGATAATGACTAATAGTTGAGCTTATATATGAAGCTGCCTCTAGAAAATCACTACATTGTGCATTTAAGTCAATGGGAGAAACTTGAACAATAATGTATGGGCCTTAATCAGCTGGACTAGGAAAGAAAATTGTGGACTAATATGTTCTGTTCATGAGAGATTTTACATTTTATCTGGTGTGCAAGAAGCTATGAACTTGAGTATCATCTGTTCAGAACACCTGTTCTTTACTCCTATAACAGTTTATTGCAAGTCTTTAAAGTTGCTGACACATCACAGCTGGTGATCCCTTTTACTTCAGATTATGGTGAAAATTGAGTGTCAGGGCCAAATTTCTCGTACTCTGATTGAGTAATGGTTGATTAGTGATGAAGTGGGAGGTTACTAAGTATTGCCTTGTTGAGAGACTCTCCAAAAACCAAAGTTTGAAATATATAAGCTTCATAGTATACGATTTTGTCAATTTAATCCAGTAGGGGTTACATTTGTATAAACAACAACATTTTTCTCAAATAATAATGAAAATTTGCTTGACATGTCCTTCAAATTTACAGCTATTAAAGATATCCCCTCAGCCATGTACATGTTGATTCCTATCTTAGTGAAGGCAAGCAAACTTGTCTTTCTCCCCAATAAAATCTTTATTTTCAATAAGCTTACATTTGCAATTGTTACGAAACTGAACCAGCTTCGATGTACCATTCACCAGATTGAGTCCGCCTGTTGACCATTAGATATATGAGCGAGTCACATGTTGTGGCTCCGGCAACCCGGGTGATGGGTTTTACAATGTTTTCTCTCCGTTTTTTACTGTAATAAGGCTAGGTGCAGTGTGAAGTGGACAATCTGTCATCATATAAGTGAAATACCCTTGAGTACAACGTTTAACCCCCTTACAAACAAACAAACAATACATAGGCCCTTGTCTGGTTACATGTATCTACATATATCAACAATACCTTCACCCTTATAATATGTCACATTGTGTGAAAAACTCTAAAGTGTAAAGGTTGTATGATAATCCTTTCTAAAGCTTTTTGGCTGTTATTATTTGGTCCTATTATCCAGGGATTTCTGGTTTCTTTGGTTCTAGATTCTTGTAAAAAAAAGTCTGTGGGTGACGGGAGAATTGGAAGTTTTTGTCTCCCTTGTCTCATACATTTCTAATAGAGGTAAATACATCCTTGCAGGAATCTTACAAATTTTCACTCATTACCATCTCCCTGCTGGTCCCTTCAAGCTATGGCAGCATTTTCTCTAGTGTCAGACTGTCCAAATTTAATTTCCTTGTCACTTTGAAGGGTAAGCCATCATCAGGGCCTGACAGGTCGGTACTGTGATGTCAATCCAGAGTTTGCGTGTTACGATGTACAACTACACCATACCTGAATGCACTTCTTGTAGCAGCCATTAAAATCAGTAAGAGAATGATTAAAGCAATTTTCTGCTCAAATAGATTTCCACTTGTGCTAAATTGGACCCTAGATTGCTGTTTATTTTGCAGCATTTGGGCCAATTCTCTGGAGTACTGCATCTCAGCTTTTTCATTTAGCAATCAGATATGTGTTGGGAATTTTTGTTATATGCTATGGCTGTGTATTCTAGATTTCTTCAGTTTAGTTAGTTATGTTTGGGTAAAATTTCCATGTTCTGTTGTAAATCCCCTTTGTAGTACGAATGATTCTGGAGAACTAAATTAAATGAAATAGGTGAATATCATTGTGAGTCTTTTGAAGCCAAAAAAATCTTCTTCTGATCATTTCACACATGAATGTAATTGTATATTTATGTAAATTCTGTTAATCCAATAGTCAGAAAAGTACAATAGACAGACTCTAACCTGACACTTATTATCATTTCACCCGCGGCCTAGGCTTAGTGGTAGCATGTGCAATTACTAATCCTACTTCGATTTACCATTCACAAGATTGAGTTCGTCTGTCAACCATCAAGTATTAAGTGAGTCACACGATGTGCCTTTGGCTATCGCAGGGTGCTTTTTAAGAGGTTTCCTCTCAGTTGTTCACCATAAGTAGGCAAGGAGCAGTGTGAAGTGAACAACTGTTGCCTTAAAGTGAAATTCCCTTGAGTACAACATTAAACCCCTTTCAAACAAACAAACAATCTTATTATTTCAATGTTTATACGGGTTAAAAAGAAATATGTAGGGAGCAGGGGAGCTATGCCTTTCCTGTGTTATGTAAATTATTTCAAATAAATAAAAGTTGTCAATGGTACTTTTAGGATAGATATACATTTATTGTGATCCAACACCTGTGACATTTTGTCTCCTATAAGATAACTACAGTGTAGGAAAAAGTAAATAGTTGTCTGCACTGTAACATTATGCTGAATGATGCTACTGATTTTGTTTACTGAAAATTTTGACTTCTGAACTACCCCTATTAACTGAGTTATTCTTCCTGTATAACATGGGCGACCCTGTCAGACAAACCCTAAGGCTCCCCTTTTGTTATACTGTACACCCCTTTCAAATTCGTGGTGGATTGACCGCTCCAGTTCACATACAGTTTAAGTGTTGTGTCAAAGTCTATTCGTGTCTTCATTTATATAGGTTTTTGCTTTTGATGACTAATCTATTCTTTTTTTTGTTTAAAATCATTGTATGTCATTCTCACAGCTTGTGTTGGATGTAATTCACCATGTTTTTCTAGAAATCAAGTTATTTCTGGTATTATATGATTGCTTGTGTAACAGTTTGGTTCCATTTAAAACCCAAATTAAAGAGACAATTTTAGATGACCTGGGGAGAGGAAGAGAAGAAAAGGTTAGTTATGGAATAGAGAAGACCAAAGTAGATTTGTCTCACATCAACATTATTTGATGTAGTGCCTAGGAGAAAACTGTGCAGCCCTTCGAGGGAATTCTTTAAGGATAAAAATATTACACAGGAAAAAATGTGTTTTTTGACGGGAACTCGCGTGAAGATCAAAGATTTGTTTTGGATGTAATGGCAGAGAGATGATTTTGATATTACAGTTGTTAGAGTGTTGCCGTATCATTGTCGCTATAATCTTCTCTCGTGTTCCCCTTCATCTTTGTGATAGCTCCGTTTTCAGGGATGTCACCCCGTTTGCCTCCCAGGAATTCACCGCTTCCCTCTACACTGAACGACAGACATCAACACTTTGCTAGCATGCATTATCCTTATTAGTGCTCTGATCTGCTGTATGTGGTTTAAAATCTGATAGCGCGATAGGGGATATCCTCCACCCCTGTCCCCAGGCTCCCACAATGATAGCCAGTCCAGGAACAAGAAAGGGGAGAAATGAGCCAATGAGGCAGAGTCTGTTCCTTACATCAAAGACTTGCTGGTCTTTGTGTCTGGTTAAGTGATGCAACTGATCTGACTAATTATGGCAGACATGATGCAGCCAGGGAAAAATCACACATTCAACCTCCTAGTTTTCCCATGCTTTATAGCATATTATTCAACAGTATGCATGTTCAAAATGCAGATGTAGCATTAACAAACATGCCTGCTTTTGTGCATTCATAAGTAATGTAGTCAAAGCGAATCACTCTCTTTACCATTGCATTGGAAAAAATAATGGCTTAAAAATAAAATGTTTTTGTCGGACTATTAACAGTTTTCCAGTTCATTTTAGAATGACATAGTTTATAAACATCAGATGCAGATATACAGTGGTAGTATTCAAGATAATAAAAAAAATTGTTGAAAGTTTGGTATGCTGGTAACTAGCTATAGGAGAAATGAAGATCTTTTTAAAAAAGCTTTGGGAGTCCATCAGTGTTAGCACATGTTAAATCATGTGGTGGTATAATTAAATATGGCCCTTTGCCTAGGATCATTATTTTCTGAGGACAGACGTATAATTACACATACTTAGCAGTGGAGGAACACTATATTTCCAACTATCGAAAACTCCTCATACTTAATATAGACCAGTTTAAACACTGTCATGTCCCTGAAATGTATGTTTGAGCATCAGTCAATAATGAGTCAAACTTTAACTTGTCTTTTTAATTAAATAGTTAATTATATCCTTAACTACTATTCTGAAAAAGCTGTGACTTTTTTATTGAGTCTGTTTACTTTAACAGTTCCATTCTTATCATTCTCTGATTTAATTGGTATAAGCTATGTTTACTATAATGTAAACCGAAACTGTTAAATTACACCAAGTCTCCACCCCCTGTAGTGTTAAATCTCCCTATAATGAGTTAATGGTTTCCATGTGGTTGGTGAAATCACTTGAAATAGCAGAGATTATACAGGAAATGTAAACCTCAAGTGTGTCTTATAGGAAGGAAGTACTTGGATATGCTTCAGGGCCTTGTTAAACACTATAATACAGATTACCATTACAAGGCTTAAACACTGCTTTCTGGTCTTACTTATAGATTTTTCAACCTTGTCATTTGGACCATTAAGCACAGTTTAGAATTGTTCAAAATTTAAGTGGACAATCTCAGTATCTTTTATCAGAAATCGCCTGTGAATGTATATGTAAACATTTTAATCCAAGGTCTACATGGATTATCATAAAATTACATTAATTAAACACTAATCAGCACTGATATCTCCTTTTAAACAATATACATATATACCATTTAAATTTGGTTGGTGTGCTTACTTATTTAACCGTCCACATGTTCAAGTCTGCCTGTCAACCATCAGATATATGCATGAGTCACATGATGTGGCTCAGGCAGCCTTGGGGAGGTTTTTACAAGGTTTATCTCGGTTTTCCTCTGCATTTACACAAGGACCAGTGTGTTGTAGACAATCCGTCATATAAACCTGATAATTTTATGTTGCCCTCAGAGGTAAGGGCAACAAGAGGCCAATCTGTTTTGGTACAAAATATCTATGTATTGTTGTGAGATTGCCCTGTTCCTGTTTTTGGCTTGCACACCATCATATAAGTGAAATAGCCTTAAGTACGGCTTTACATGTATCAATCCCTTTGTTTTTCACCCATTTGCTAATTGCAGGGTGTTTCAAGATATATCATACAGTGATACTGTGTTTCCTTAGCATTGGAGGAGCCTTAATGTTACAGCAGAGGAAAGCACTAACATTTCATGGCTGTTAGTATGGCATTAACTGTTTGAGTACACATCGTTATATTATAAGTGAAAAACTGCCCTCTTTTATCTTTCGCATTAAAAAGCAATCATCAATGTCTTTATTTAAACAAAAAAATTGGTTGGTTTAACCTGCAGGTAATCTATTAGTGACTTAGATGTAGCTACTGTTTAAACCATAGTGTTACTATATGGTCATGTACACTGTAGGGAGGAATCTTTCCTGATGATCTTCTGGGATGGGATGGTTAGGTTTATGTTAGTGTTTCAGCTCTCCAGCAATCAATACAGCGTGTGTGAACTAGTCAGAGACTCTGGGAGAATTGGGTTATCCTGTATTGGGTACCACAGACACAGGGCCTGTCAGCCTCCTGATAAACACCAACCGACTCCCATAGTCGATAAAACAGATAATGATCTGTCAGTCATACTTGGTCATGTCAGAAAGAGTTCACTTTTATATCCTCGTCATTGTCACTAGAGTCCACTTACAGTTCCTTCATGGTTTGGAGACTTCACATATCCATAGCAGGTGGTTGAGAGGAACTTCCTGTTGACCAACATGAAACTCATCTGTTTTGTGATCTCTTTGTATCATGTATTTTGATTGTCCTGCCTATTCTTTCTTTGGGTTACCAGTGGTGTCAAAGCGTTTCCTACGACATGTTGCAATAACTTTAAGTATGGCATTAAACCACAATCAATCTAACAATAAATGTTTAGATTTTGTTGGTACATGTACAGGACAGTTATATACTGTGGCAGTCACAGAAAGCCGCTTTATCATGCATGTATGTGTGAATTAACCTGAAATGGCATTTAGCCTGAACATCCAGCCAGAACAAGATACAATCTCCTGATACTTGTGGAACTTGGTATGCTAATTATAATGGTCATAAATTTTCCCTGTTTGGAAAGAAAAAGAATTTTGATGTGTGTGTGGTTTTTCGTTTATTTATTTTTTTTTAGTTACGCGGAATTGCATAGTCTTAAAGAATGTAAATAATTACATAGCATAATTCACTTGGATAGGTCTTGTGGCTTTCTAAGATAATTTTCTATGACTTATAGGTCAGAGGTCAATGCGTCATGAAACATTATTTTAAGCAAAAGTCTGATGTTAAAAAAACTGATTACATATATGATGAATCACAGCATATGTGCCTCTTATTTACTGGCTCCTAGCGAGAGTGTGTTTGCGCGTTTTTTTTTGTAAACTTTTTTCTTACCGGACTAATACTTAAGGCCTTCACAACTGTACATGTATATATACTTGTATTTTTCTTTATGCTCTCGTGTCATGTTATTCATATACATATATGTAGCAGTAAAAATGATGCAGTTATCAGTCAAACATGTCTAATTACAAATTTATTCAGCATTGTTTTCTACATGTATGTGCAGTATATTTATTCATGTTTAATGTAATTAATTTAAGAAGTGTTTTTTTGTTAAGTATAAAGAATAAACCATAGTTGAAGTGACGGCTACATTCAGTCATTTACATGTATACATGTGTAAAAAGAAGGTGTGCAGATAAAACACAGTCAGGAACCATATGGAGTGTATTTCTTGAAACCTAACGAAAAGCTAATATAAATACCTGTAAAAATAATTATAAAAGTAATGTTTGCATTCTTCAGAAAGGATAACATTTTCCGCCATACTACATGTTTCTCAATACCTGACTGCCATAATTATTTAAGATGTTCTTTACATCTAAAGGGTGGGCAGTTGGAGGGAGTTTCATGTTTCCCTGGTGCTCTCAGAGGTAAAGGGGAACAGGAACATGTAATTTCCTTCACCTATTGGGCTGGCACGTCGTCATATAAAATGATATAAGTGAAATACCCTTGAGTACGACGTTAAACCCCCAATCAAACAAACAAACAATTTATATCTAGGGGGGTGCTAAATTACACTTCTTTATAAATTTAATGTATGCATCGGCGTGTAAGAGAGTCTTGGCCCTAACATGACTAACTGGAGGCTATGCATATTTATCAAACAATTCTACATCGTTGTTTGATTGTGAAGTTAATTTGAATTTTAAGCTATTTAAACAAATTAAATTTTATTTGTCGTAATCTGAGATAGATTTTATACGAAGTCTTTGGAATTCCTCAGCTATTCCTGTTATTGTTTGACACATGGATCAAAAGAATAGGTAATCTATGAGAAAGTTAAAACTTAAATCATGTTTAAGTATACATATACAACAAATCACCTCCAAGGGTTTGAGAAATGACTAGGTTTTTCGCTGCAGAACTTTGGACTTGTTTATGTGAAAGAGTAAAACACCACATAGCCTATCCACATGTTTGAAGGTAGGGTAATTTAATTAGTGAGAGGCTTTCATGTCCTATTTCAGTAGGCATTTCTCACATGCTTTAGCACACTGAAATACCCCCAGATAAAAAAAACGGGGGATGAAAAAGTGCACCCAAAATATTCATCATGTGTTAGCAGTTTGGTACTAAAAGGGTACATGTGTAATCCCATTTATTTAGGGGTTTTTTTTTGTACTCGTCCTGATAGAAGGAACTGTACAACTGTTATAACATTGGAATTTTCTTGTACATGTTCATTCTTCTGAGATATTTAACCTTGTATATCATAGGATCATAAACCCTTGCATAGATTAAAATTAGAATTTGCCATACTGGTGTGAGGTCTTAATTTGTTGGTTAAAAAAAAAACAATTTGTGAACATCTTATAGTATTTACATCCTGACTGGCTTTTTGATTGTTCAAACTAAATATTGACCCTCTTAAATCTGTTGTATGTTTGATCAAAGTAAACCTGTGATCTATTTTTTTTTTATAGCGTTATTTACACAGGGTAGGTTGCCGTAATATCCCTACTAAAATCAAAATCACTGGCCGTATAAATCATACATGTGACAGATAGGAATTCCAGACCAGACTATTGTCTTGTTTTAAGTGAACTCCAGCCATTACCATTGCTATCAGTTACACCTGTCCTGCATATATTGATGCTTTGGAGTGAAATATACTGGGGGAAGTAACACAAAAAAGCATGTTTTAAACTCTTGCAGACTAAATAAAGGCTGTGTCTGTGACATTTGTTCAAATTGAGATAATACTTTAGCAGAATTTCTTGAATTTTTTGCTATAACGGAAGAATGATTTCCCAATAAAACAAACAAAGAATTTCATATAATACGGCAAGGGGCAGTGTGAAGTGGAAAATCTGTCGTCATATAAGGGGTTAGTGAAATATCCTTAAGTACATGTAAACCCTAATCAAACAAAGAGTTTCATATAACAGTCCTCCCCAGAGGATTCACACCTATAAGCTACATGATTCACACCTATAAGCTACATGTACATGTTGCTGGCTCACTAGATAGTCAATGTGAAATATTTGTATGGTACATAGATAATTTACAAATGCTTGTTGAAATCACACCATAAATCTTCTTACTGTTCCATATTTTTATTGGGTTACTATCTTAAAAACGCCTTTCCATTTATGTTATGTACAAGTAAAAGAAACAGACATCAGCACGAAAATTGAAACCGTGGCAAACCAATATGCTTTGATATTCATCCAAGAATTTATTTGGGGAATGGCTGATACATTTTGTGTCAGAGCTTGTTCTTGGCTACTTGAGAGGAGTCAAGTCTAGAATAAAAGAAGTTATAGCTTATATCCAGTAATTTGGTCTGTACAGTACCCCTTGTAAGGACTTGATCATGGCTGCAAAGACTGTCAGAATATACATTATATCTGTCATGACTTCAATAGTATTGTTAGCTTCCTTAAATGTTGGCAAATTTAAGGGTTTTAGGGTTCTTAAATCAGTATTAATATTGCTGAATTTTGTGAGAATTAGAGACTCCACAGTTGAGTTTATGGTTGCTAGTCTTACTTTGTATGTTTAAGTCAGCTGTTCAAGAATGCAGGTAAACTTGATAACGAGTTTAATCTAAAATCACAACTCTTTGTACACAATCAGACACTGATAGACTCTAGCTGATTGACTGTTTAGAGATAACACATAGTCCTTACCTAACAATGTTGCTATTGTCTAGGATTGTAGCCAGATAATATCAAAACCTTTCACTACTAAATTTAGTCACTTATCATCCCTCTATAGTGTAAGTACAGAGATATATCGTGTTGTATTCTATGGTACAAGAAACATCACAGGTTTCAAACAGTATATTTGATAAAAATAAATATTATTTTAGATAGTTTTGTTATTCTATAGGCAGATGAGTAATGTACTTATTCATGTAACTGTTTAAAAACTGAAATTCTGAACAAAATCATGCTTTTCTTTATTAAATTAACTAGTTAAGTGAAATAAAATTGCCATGTTTAATTGAAAAAATGACAGTGCTGTTGATGGTTTTTATCTCCTAGTAAAATAGATTGAAAATTGATATTTTTTTGTATCTAATTTTAGCTGTCAACTTCAATGCTAGAACCTCTTCCTGTTGCCTCCATTTTTGATCATAACACCCAGGTGGACAGATTTCTGATCTTCAGCTTTATATTAATGACCAAGGATCCGTTTAACAAAGTGGTCTTAGCTTATGTTAAGCATAATTACCATGACAACAAGCATTGAAGACATAGTGTTGCCATGTTACATTCAGTGTATAAAGCTAAGCTCTAGGAGACTACATCAAATTCACTTGCACATTGGCTTATGCTCAAATCATCTTCTGTATATTTTCAAAGTTTTGTTTATATATACATATATAAATGAATACAGTACAATCAATCAAATAAAGTAAGATCTGCATTCTAAGGCAGTGATCACAGTTAGTTTTGCACTTAAATAGCAATAAGACAGTCCTTTCTATTTTTCTTTTAAGCATAGAACAGACAAAACTCTGTACTCCCTACTAAGGTATGATCAAAGTTATTCGGGTCCTGACGTTGATGGACAGCTCTTATTTGAAACGCATTAGTATAAGGTCACAATGTCAATTTGTCAGGGTGTTGTCAATTTGTTATTATTTTTTTTGTTTTGTTTTACTGTTGACTTCAAAGTAGATTATAGTATTAAATTACGCGAAGAAACAATACTTTCTATGTGGCACATGGGAATCTTGGTTTAGTCATGATTGACCAATTCAGACACTTGTATCTAGTTGGTTTCCATTCCTGAAAGGCCTACCAGTTGGCAGACTCATGTTTCCCGTTCCAAAATAAGAAGAGAACATTGGAAAGGACCCTTATCAAAATAAATAAATAAATAAATAAATAAATAACAACAAATATGAAAAACAAACTAAAACAAAAATTTGTACTCACCTGGGTACACTTCTGATATCTAATGACAGTGTCATTTTGCAAAAGTAAACAGTGGTTTCCATGGTAATTGTAGAAGATCAATGTAAGTTGAATTGTTAATGATTATATATATTAGGGAACTTGTTAATGGCACAGGCAAGTGGGTAGTGCTTGATAAGTTTATGAGTTTAAATTATTTTAAATATGAATATCAAAGCATATTTTTGAAATTTGAATTAAATATATTATTATTTTAATTTGTTTCTTGAACTAGAGTTTAAAATCGTCTTTCAATAAAGATTTAATTCAATGAGAAAGCGAAATTGGTTAAATCCCCCAATTGGAATTTGAGCCCAGGGTGTGTGGTTAATTGTAGGACCAACACTCCAGTTTAAATACAGGTTGTAGTTTATTAGCCTCAGTTCAGAGCTGCTGACCTGTAGTAGGTTGTTGCTGTTTTACAGTGGCCCCTTGTTTAAAGGTTTCAGATAATGGTGTGATGTTATTACTCTGTGGCTACACTCCATCACATTCACTGGACAGTTAGATTGATGAGAGCAATGTTAATTTCCTGTGTTCATGATCTCTACAACCTGTTACTTTCTTCACACTGACAGCCTTGTCTTCAGTTCTACCTCCATGTGCTACATGTAAACTGTGAAACTTGTTTTCATTTTTAAGAATAGATTCTCCCTAACTTAAAAACTTAGTTACTGGCTTCCTAACACAAACATTGTATCTACATTGTAGGTCCAGCATTGCTATCTTATGTGGATTCTTTTGGTGTATAGCTACCTGGATCCAGCTTTGCTATCTTACCTGTATGTAGATTCTTTGGGTGTATAGCAATAGCTACCTGGATCATCTTTGCTATCTTAAATACCTCAGCCTGTATGTAGATTCTTTGGGTGTATAGCTACCTGGATCCAGCTTTGCTATCTTACATGTATACATGTAGATTCTTGGGTATACAGCTAAGCGATACTCTGTTAATATTCCTTTAATAAAGTCAAGGTGTACAATCTGGCAATGTTCATTTGAAGGCCAGTAAATTCAACTCTGTCTATAATTTCTAAAGGTAAAAACATATTCAGAATTTTCTATTGACAAGACAAGCAGAGAAATAATTAAAGGACCGCCTGAGAGAATTCAGATAACATTTGCGTGTCTTGCTGAGGATTCGTGTCTTGATTCCCGCAGGAAGTCTTCTAACTAAATAATCTATCAAGGAGCATGCTATTGCTTCCAGTTACGTAATCACAAATCATTCTAGTGATTAGTTCTTTACAACCCTTAATAGTGTAACTGTTTCCTTTGTCATAGGTCTTTTCTAAAGAAACATGCAATGTGTTTTGTGTACAAAATATTACAAAAATTGCTGCTTAATAGGTGCATCAACTGTGATAGAAACTTTGTATGTATCCAAGAAATGATCTAACACTGACTGTGTTGAGTAAAACGTGACATTGACTTTAATCTTGAAGACATAGAGTATTGAAGCAAAGTAAGATCTTCATGGTGTAGCACAAGAATTCAATTTGGAATCGGCCAAAAGAAGTGAAAAGGTTTAAAGGTGCAGAGTTTCTAGTCTTCTTCTACATGTAGCTCACATTGAAATAAGCAGGACATTAGCATTTTGTAATCACTGTTACTTCCAAAGAACATCATAAAACTCCAAAGGGACCAGTGTGTCTCGTTCAAATGTTGAATCTAGAGTAAGCTCATTAAAAGTTGTATACTAAATAAAGTACACACAAATATTATATAAAATTCGGAAAAGTAAAAATAATGTCAATATGCTGTGTGGTAATTGTTAATAAAGCTTTCCTGTTGTGCTGAATTCTGGGAATATTTTACAGGCCAAAATGTTATGACAGATTTATGGGGATTTCTGGAGGTACATTTCTGTTAGACACAGGTATTCTGATGTTCTGCCTAATTGGCATGTCAAAAAGTAATGCAATTCCAATGGTGATACAAATGATGCTTCAGATTAATAGTGGTGTCTAGAAGTAATAACGCTATCAGTCTGCAGGAATCTGTAGTATACCAAATGTTGCCTGATAGTTTTTTTATTGACATGCCATTTTTGTTGATAAGCTTGAGCACATGAGGGACATGTTAATATTCAGTGTTGAGGTGTACCCCTTAAACTGCCGTGTCAAATTGGTGTGAAAATATGTGGTAATGTTGACAGGTACGAGTGTCTGGTGTACAGCTGTTTGCTAACTTATCCACCTGATTATAATCTTATGTGTTAGTCAGGGGGTGTTTATGTCATCATTATGTCAAACATATAGTTTTTTTATTATTATTATTATATAAGGTTCAATGTACATTGTAAATTCCAGGGGCTGGTTGTCATTTGATTCGTTTCGCTTCTTTTTGCCAGGCCCACCGGTGATGTGTAGGGTGATTTTCTTCTACCCACTGCACTAACACATCCTCATATGAATGTTATAACATACATGTAGCATAAAACTTCCGCTAAATTAACTGGCCAATGACTTCCATTTCATTTAGGCATTCTGCCGTGGTTTACCTGTCCTACTTATCCTACATGTACTTTGATGCACCTCTCACTGGTTCAAGTCCACGTGTCAACCTCTGGTTATAGAGCGAGTAACACAGTGTGGCTTGGAGAATGGCAAGCTAAGGTTTTTGCAAGGTTCTGCGCCCCCCCCTGCATGTATGTCTTTCATGTTTCTTTGCTTTTTGTTTCATATTATAAATAAATCTAAATTTTTTTTCTTCTGTTTTTTTGTAGAGACCTATCTGACAATGAAATCACCTTTATTGAACCAGGAGCTTTCCAAGGATTGACCAATTTGGAACGATTGTAAGTTGTTGCTGAATTTTTATTGTTTGTACAGTGTAAGCCAAACTCACTATTTAAGCATATTATTTCTTCTTCTTTTTTTCACTTGCAATCTAACCTTTACTTCTATATAACCCACAGGCACTAGGTAAATGTAAACCAATCATTATTAAACCTATTTCAAAGTATCTGTGTGCCGAATATGTTCAGTTATATAACCATCAATCAAAAGGGAAAACTTGTCATTTCACAATTATATAACATCCCTCGGCTACAACAACAACAACAGTCATGTGGAGAGAAGCTTAGACTGGATATTGTTTATTTTCATTAAACATTCAGAACAATAAATGAATAAAGGTAGGAATAATAAAGTTCCATTGATTTATAATGTCCTGTTTAGAATCTATAAGAGGAAACTAACAAATATCCTTAACCTAGAAATATATGGCTAAGAGGATTTTTGGCTACTTCTATTTGTTATTAACATAGACATTTCAATTCCTGCAATCCTGTCAAAAATACAAACGTTACAACATCAGCTGAATCAAAGCCAATATGTCGTCTTAGATCTTTATTGGGTTGTTTTCAGAAGAAACACAGAAAATCAATTTGGTATTTATCAGAAAAGATATTTGTAGCAGCCTGTCAGTCACACAGCTTTGAATGCCCTAAAATAACACAATTATTTCGTATTGACAAGCTCCACTTTAGAACTGTGACAGAAAGTGCGGGAAATCTTTGACACCAATTACTCCTCAGCTTTCATTGATTTTTACTGGAGACAAACTTATGATTTTCTTAGCAGTTAATAAATCCTGCGGAAAATTAGCTCTGTCAAATATCATACTTCATGGGATTTTCTACGGTTGCTATGGTAACTACAGTGAACAAGGAAAACATGGCTGACCCCAGAATATGTTTAACTATTAATTTCTGACTTCTTGCTGACTCCCTCTATTTCAAAGTTTCGGATCAAAAGGGGTTATTCAGTCACCCCCTTTAACAGCATGGGTTAGAGGTTGATTATCATTATTCAGACCTAACTCACATTGGTAGTTGTTGTGGGCAGCTTTTTCCATCCACAAAAGCTGTCTGGCCATGTGCAATGTCAAGAGAGTTATCCTTTTTAACATTACAACCAATAAACTAAAACAGATATTTTATCAAATAAATACAGCTGTAGGCCTACACAAGAGCATTTATTTTGAAATGTAGAACTACGACAAAACGATAAAGAAGAACTACGGCAAAAAGGAAAACATACATGAAACCATCAAAACTTGATGTGGAAGAGACCTTGTTCTCTTACATGTAAATGTATAACATTGTTTCAATATATTCCAGAATATGAATCAATGGATATCACTTGTATTCATTGGCCATTTTTACAATGGTTTGTATATGAACACTAGTTCTACCCAAAGATTTGATTGTTAATCCCGGTGAAGGCAATCAAATGTTCTTCTCTCTACAATCGAGATATATACCTTAAATGTGTATACCAGTACCAGCCAGCAAATATTAAGTAATAAAAAAAAACCTGTAATAAGGCTAGACTTTGTCAATTTTCTTTGCCGGGAGACAACAGACTGTACATGTATTTGCTTTATTGGCATAGGCTTCATGCCTAGAGGACTAGGTCAGCTGGGTAACAAGTGGGTTGATTGGTTGGAAGAAGAAGAAAAAAACCCAAAGTAATGGGCCATTTTACAATGTTGACACTAGAGGAAAGCTGGCTTGGTTTCAAAGCCTTGCTCCTTTTGTTTAAACCTAAACCTTCAAATAGATTAAATGATATTTTGGTTTACACAAAGCAATATACAAAATACATTTCAGACAAATGTGGGAAAATACAGATACTTGTATATTGGGCTATACAAATTTGAATGTAGAATAGATTTGGATAATCACAAAACTGATTATTGGGCTTCAATGTTTGAATGCGCCTTTAATCCTAGAGTGATTTTGTGAGATTTCTACTCAAGTTTTCCATTAAACCAATCAATCAATATTAAATGCTGATGCTTTGCAGTTGTATAAAAAGAGAAATAAAGATTATATGCGAGTAAAATTTATTATTTGGGCTTTATTTTGGATAAAGATATTTTTTCTATGAAAAAAAAAAGCTTGGAAGTTTGAGTAGATTTGGATAAAATTGTAAATTGGGACCTTCATATCAAATAATTTTTTTAATATTTTAAGACAAACCAAATATTTTTAGCCAATAATGATTTAATCAATCAGCGACAGGTATATAAATTATATATACAACATGCACATGTATAAAACCCAGTCTGAGAGTCACTTTTCCAAATTACCCTGTATATAATCGCAGAAGATTTAGATGTATGCACACTTTATCACATATACATGTATTACGTTATCCTTGTTGAAGCAACATCAATGATATTCATTGCATAAGGATTCTATCCGATGTTTTGCTGCTTCATCAAAAATCATGGAAACAATTCCAGTTGAGTTAATTCCTATCCCCTGCTATTGTGTCTGTGGGATTATAACTGAAGCCTCTGATGAGCACAGCACAGAAAGCACCACAGTGATTGGGAAGTTAGCCAAGGGGGCGAACAAAACTCTTAATTATTAAATTGTCTTCGGGTTATTGAGCTGAGCTGATTGATGGCTGCTTGTTGCTAATAATAATAATACACTTTCAGGCTTCACAGAATATATTCGGGAATAAAATCCTACAAGCATGGAGATGACGATCTTTGGGAAAAGTCAACAAATTATCCTACACATTTTATATTATCCATTATGCCCTTGGTCATGGCTTAGTGGCTAGTGTGTGCGCCTACAAATCCTACTTTGATGTGCTGTTCACCAGATCAAGTCTGTCTGTCGTAAACAATTGTTGGGACGGTTTTTACGTTTCCTTATGGTTTTCACCAATAATTAAGCAAGAAACAGTGTGCAGTGAACAATCCGTCTTCATATAAGTAAAATACCCAGTAGTAGGATGTTAAACACCCATCAACAGACAAACAAATACTATCTTATTGTGCCGACATGACCC
>JARFOD010115490.1:0-15029 GCA_031763545.1 Mopalia muscosa
GACCATCAGGTATATAAATGACTCACACGATGTGGCTCGGCAATCACGTGGGTGTTTTTTCGAGGTTTCCATAGTAATTAAACAAGGAGCAGTCAAATAAGTGAAATACAATCGAGTACGACGTTTTAACCAAACCAAACAAACAAACAATCGGGAGATTGTTAGCCTTAAAAGGAAACAATACGCGAAAGAGAGATTAACGACTAATATGGAAATCTAAATCATGTCGGTGTACTATCCCACTTCAATGTACCGCACATGGGTTCGAATCCGTTCGTCGCCTTCAGTTATATAAGTGAGTATTATACGGAAGACACAAAGAAACGTGGCGTACTTATCGGGAAAATATATGTAACAATAGGGAGACTAAAAGTCCCAATCAGAAGGCTGTTAGTACCAATCGAGAAACATATTGTTACAATCGGGAGACATAGTGTTACAATCGGGAGACATATTGTTACAATCGGGAGACATAGTGTTACAATCGGGAGACATATTGTTACAATCGGGAGACATATTGTTACAATCGGGAGACATATTGTTACAATCGGAAGACATATTGCTACAATCGGGAGACATATTCTTACAATCGGGAGACATATTGTTACAATCGGGAGACATATTGTTACAATCGGGAGACATACAATCCAAGATGGGAGACAATAAGGAGGTCAATTAGAAGTCAGTAAGTCACAATTGGGAGATCATAAGTCTTAATCAGGAAACTATAAGTTCCAAGAAAGAGGATAAAATCCCAATCAGGAGATCAACAACGACCGTGGTTTAATGATTTGGGTGTCGGTATATATTATCCCATTTCAATCTACTGCACACGCTTTTACGAAGTTTCCTCTCGCTTGTCACTGTATTTAAGCAAGGGACAAATCAGAAACGGACGATTCGTCGTCCTTACATATACATACGATGTTTAGTCCCAATCATACACAAAGAAAGTTAACCTGGAGATAATGGAATTAGGAGATATAAACCTTTTACAAACCTAAGTTATCTCCTAATAACGACTTATTGTCACCTTCTTCATCATATAATTAGGGATCATTGTCTCTTTATTATGACATATTGTCTCTTAATTAGGACCAACTATATCACAATGAGGTGTTATTGGCTCCTAATTTGGATTTATTATCTCCTAATTACGACATATATCATAATTAGTACATATCTCCTACTTGTGGCTTATTATATCCACCAAAAGTCTATGGATGCACGTTCGCTATGCTAGGTCACGTGACGACATTCTAATCTGTATTTCCACTAAATATGTAAATAAGGGAATTACGATGTTGTATTTGGTGGTTTGCTGACGTTAATGCTAGGTTTTACGGTTGCAAATTCAGTTTTACCGGCGACGCGTTACCATTCTAATCCAATTCGAATCGATGTTGGCTCCGAAAGTATCAAAATCGACAAAATCCGATTCTAACAGCTGATGTCAGCGAAGGACTTATTTACCACTGGAGAAGTTATATGTTTTACCGCAATGGAATATAGTTCCCAAAACTTCCAATAAATCCCAACTTTTCTCTCTTCAATTTTCACAAACAAATTATCAGAATTATCAAAGTAGAATTCTACTTTTTAAATTATATAGTATATTATGAGCGCAGAAAGAACAAACAGGCTTTCTTTAAATTGAAGTTTTTAGGTCACGACTTAGACTTCCACAGATACGTGTTTACATGTTGCGTTTGACACAAGATATATATCTATGGTGGTGGTATCAACTAAGTTAGATATATTTAAGGAGGAGTGTGGGCTTTAATCAGATCATTATATCACAGCAGAAATGTGTTTTATGATTTATTACTAAAAAATTCCAGATTGTTCCTTTGTTTGTGTTTATAATATCGATCATCTTGCAGCGAACTAAACTAAATATTTCTGAGTCAGGTGTACTCGCTCCAGTTCTAGGGAACTAGATGAAAGTTCGTCGTACGCGTTAACGCTGTCAACCAAACACTGCCCGAAGACTAGTTTCACATCACTAGATAATTTATTTTAATATATTATTTAGGTACTGGTTCCTAACATAAGTATATATGTTTATTCAAAATATATATGTTTAAATAAAATAACACTCCCATTTCACTGACTTCCCGCATACTGTTTGCCGGACGTTGGATCTCTGTCCTCAAATTTTGTTGAGGAATTCTAACTGCACTGGGTTGTGTGATAACATTAGCTCTAGTATCTAATTCGTTGTCAAATGGCAGGTCACCTTTGTGTTTCATACTTATTTTAGTGTTAACTCAACTCGTCAACTGTCATAAATTTTCTTTATCAGATTTGCCACCGCTGAATGAACAGTTATATAGTCTGTCATGTTTGTTTACAATCTGTACAATTTGACAGAGCGTGCTAATACAAAATAAGAGAGTTTGACGTAGAAGACGCTTAATAGAGAAACCTCAAACCGTGGTAAAATTAACCCTGACAAATCGGATGAATAAATATATCTGAAAAATTGAACAGTTTTGTCGGTCGTTAAATATGGACACTTTTAATAGCAAACAAATAAATAAAAAAATATTTCTTTGGATTAAAACGAAGATCAAATTCAGCTTGGAGGCAAAACATTTCCTGCAAAGCTTCCGACTATATTTCCTCCCGGATGATATCTCCCGACCATGAGAGTTTTCTTTGTCTTTGGATTCATCGCTATTCCGACTCCTAGATTAATGCTACCTTTCCACACAACCTGGGTGAAATGACCGACAGGACCTGAGGAAGAGAAAGAATATTAAAGCTTTGCTTAATCGTTAGATTCGATAACATCGTGAATTTAGAACAGGTATAACAAACAAAATTAAAATAAACCATACATTCTTCAAAGTTAAAATCAAAACTGGACATATCAACATGTTGAAAATTATCGTTACCAGTTATAATCTGTAAATTTATTTGGGACAGTTTTGTGCAAGAATATGTGTTTTTACATAACTATTTTCATTTAATGTCTGAAGCTAACCTATCGATCATATGAAACACAATTTACAAAACAGAAAATTCTTACCCGTTTTTCCTGGTGACTCGGGGGATGCAAAATCAAAATCTTTAATTTCATCGTACCAGTCTGGTGTGGCTGTAATACAACAAGTCCATGAGTAAGTTCAGAATATGGGTATTTATTAGACAACTTGTAATATTTTTTTAAAAATCGCATGTCGTTCCTCCTCTTAAGTTAGGCATTTTAGGTTAACATCAAGTCTTTACTCGCTGATCTTGTGCTGATCGCGCCATATTGTACGTTGACTGTTTGAACTTGAGTGAAAACTTACTATTTTTAAAACAGATCTTTGTCATAGAAACGGAATATTACCCAACTTGCGGCAGAACTCGTATAAATGGACGATTAGTTGTGCACATGCGTATTTACGGTGGGTTATAAGGGACACGATACCTTTTTAGATTTACAGTTATTTTTTTTTCAATTTCGGAAGATATAGTTTTTATTCGAGTTTATATATTTTTACCAGTGTTGAAATAGTTTCTAAACGCGTTAAAATATTACAACCTAAGTAGAAGCTCAGTTTTAAATATCCCTAGTTAGATATTCAACTCAAGTTAAAACACTTTTAATTAAGCAGAAATAACTTCCACCTGTGATAATAATTTCTACACAAGTTATTCTATTTTTACCTAAATAGAAATACTTTCTACTCGAGTTAAAATATGACTACTCAAGTTTAAATATTTCTACTTAAGCAGAAATACTTTTAACGTCAGTGGAAATTATTTCTATTCAAGTTTAAATGTTTCTACTCAAGTTTAAATAATTCCTCTGAGGTCACAATATTTGAATTCGAAATCATTTCCACTAAGGTGGTAATATTTTATCTGGATTAGAAGTTATTGCGACTGAGGTGAAAATATGACTATTTAAACAGAAATATTTTAACATAAGTAGATACTATATCTATCGAGGTGAAATACTTCTACTTGTGTAGAAATTAAAAATAAATACATGTTAATCAAAGAAAATTAATCGTGTCCCTTATTAGCCATCGTACATAATGCCTTGGCCACAGTCTACACTGACCCAAGGTTACAAAAACGTCTCATTTGCGGTGTTAGTGAAAACCGATTGACCCTGACTATATACTAGAATTTTGTAGTCTTTTTGACCTGGGGTAACAGGTGACATCGTGACGTAGACAATCTATCGGAACTCGATTGTTAAGTAGAACTCTTTTTGTCTTGGGAGGCGAAATCAATCTGTTTAAACATCTCACTTTTTCAGTTAAGATTTGCTTTGTGCCAGTTAAAACAAGGTGATATATGTAGTTTGTATTTGTTGTAATGTTGGTCAAGACAGCACAGAAGGAGCGTATAATTTTGTTCTGTCTCCAGACTGCCCACAGTGTAGTATTTTCTGATTAGCCGCAAGTGTTTCTGCTAAACGTTCTGTGTAATGCCTTTGAGCGTAGTAAAACAAAATATATATGTTTAGGGTCATAGCTATGCAGTCACATTAGGATAATATTAGATGTATCAAAATGATTATATAACTGCTAGATGTAAGATTTTATTATTTTTAGTTACTGGCATAGTGTGTTTTTTTTTTTTGTTTTGTTTTTATAGATGAAGATGTTTTCCGACTGCATGTGAAGTCAATGGTAGTGACGGAACTGAATGTTAGGTAAATCATTTATAGTTTATTTTCAGATTTGTATTAGAATTTTTGTTGTAGGGGAACCACTCCTCTAGCCAGTAAGAACATTATCGTATAATGTGAGGGGAGCGACTTTCAGCTCCCCTAAAAATTACTATTACTTTTTATTTTTTATTTGTTTACCAAATAGCTTAGTATTACTCACTTAAAAGGTAAAATTTAGTAGATTTTCGTTCATATAGAGTTGCATTATAGCTAGTTTTTTTAGTTATGTTATTAAAATCAGCCCAATTGAGTTATTATTAGGTCAATCCACATTGAAGCAATACATGGACATTGTATTTCTAAATCCTGTTGAAATACGCTTGAGATATATGTTGCAATATTTTATGTGTCGATGGCCACATTTTCTTGATATTTTTGGGTTACCCCAAGATGCAATGCCAATAACTTCCACTGAGGCTTAAAACTAGTAAGTTAGAACCAAGGCGTAAATTGTTTACTAGGACACAATCTAGGGATTTTGGAATCTTACGCATAAAAGCGAATTGGATCAAGTTCCCGGAGACTGACAAGCACTCATTATTTCGTGATGACAGTGAGAAATACATGCATGCATACATCTCATATACGTTTATCTGCAGTATGTTTTTCTGATCTATAACTCATAATACAACTGTATTGTTTTTGTAGGTGAGAGTTATCTCCCCTGGATTTCGTATTTTGTTCATCGTTGATCCGGAATAAATATCTGGTGATTGGGTCAATCCTTCAAGGAATATAAAAAACACCACCATTTACATTAGTAAAAGATTTTGTTAAAAAAAATAATAAATGACCCCCCCCCCCCCCCTCTTCCTAGAAAACAACATAAAACTAAAAAAAATAAATAAATCAACCAATGAAACATCAGCAATAAACCAGACGTTGATGAATAAATTACATTTTTAAAGTCACTCACCATCATAGGTTTCAAATCCATGTCCCATGAAATAACCAAGATTTTCACCGACATATTCTTCTTTGAATTCACTCTGAGAGTTACTGCTATGCTCGAATAAATCGTGGTCCAGCAAATACTTAGCGTATGCCTGAGCCATGTCACAAAGGTCACGATTCAAGGTCATATGTGGTCCGCCGTGTTTTGACCTAAAGTCGTTGTGCGCATTTAAAACTGAAATTTCATAATCTTTAAATTGTTCTCCGTTCACTTCAGCCTCGATTTCCTTTGGCGTTTCGTCTTGACGCTTTTCCTGTGTGGTAAAAAAGAAAACCAAATAAATAACAAATAAACAAAACAAAAAACGAACAAGCAAAACAAAAAAAGATATCGAGTAACATTCAGCCATCACTGGATGAACCTTTTTGTTTTTTCAGTAACAGCCAAGCTTTTAGCATTTCATCGTTTAATTGGTGTGGCTATTTATTGTTAGAGTAAGCTTAAATATTCATTGCATGTTTTGTAACTGACTTGTATAGTTCACCACCTACCTGAGTATCACGTGACGGTGTCACGCCTGTTTTTGAACCACCACAACCCATTCTGAAAGCAGATATACAAATACGAGTAATTAGGTCATACACATAATACTAGTATCAAAATAACTTGGTTGCTCTCTTTGAGTCTTTGTTCTGCTCGACATAGTCAGTCAACTTAAAACTTTAAGCGCTATCTTAACAAAAAATGTTTGCTCGTTTTATTGGGATGTAATGCTATACTTAAGGTTATTTTACTCATCTGATGGTGCCAGTTAAATGGCCGAAGAAAATCACCCTCAAAACCACTGACAACAATCAAAGACAATACAAAAAAGGCAGGATAATCACAGGACGTAAAAGAAAGACACAACAAAGAGATCGGCTTGATTGTGCCCTTTAGCTTTGAGGACACCAGAGCAAAAATAAGGTGCCTTCTGACCCTCCGCAACTCTAGCAGAGGGAGATCTAATATCAAATATCTGATATAAAGTTACAATAGTATATCCTTTCCACAGGAAAGTAGATGACTTTATGACTAAAATATCAACAACAAATAATACGTATCTGTTGATATCTAAAGTAACAGTAATTAAAAAAACATATTTGCCAAAGTAAAGTAATAAAACTATAAATCTTACATACCTTTTCTTAGTGTAATAAAAATACAACTGACGTCTGTATGGTACAATGCTAGTTTTATATGAATCAACATGTCCCATGTTTTTTTTTACATGTTGAAGTAATCGATATTAGCAAGTCCAGACGAGTAAACTTAAGTGGACGTAATCATAAAACCTTTTTATTAATACTATATGTATATTACGCCACGGGAGTTTGTTGTTACTAGTGGTATTCGCTTTTTGTTTCGCCGATTATATGGTTCAATGGGATTTGCGATTGTTATGCTCTCATGAACTCACGGCCAACCAAGCAGATCTACCAACATCAGCGCCAAGCGGCTCACACTCGCGAAATTCTTGTTAGTACTGTGGTAATATCACTATACTGGGCAGCTGCAGAGTTCTGTCTCTCTAATAGTCTATTACACCATAAACTTATTTAGAGTGCACATATCTGTAATTTCATATTTTGGTCACTTTTCGGCTATTATGGGTTCGATTAGCTATATCTCATATCCTAAACTTCCTGCCGCAGTATGTATGCCAAACGTGACTTGAAATCGCCGATCAGCCTTGGTTAAAATACGGAAATGCGGTTCAAGCTAACTCATCATATTCCTCCTGCCACCTTGAATGTAGATTTGAAATTTTAGTAGAAGGACCTGTAACTAACAATTTTGGGGCATGTTTCCTAATAAAATGATACACATTTTATTCGAAAGGGATATTGAATTTGTATTAAGCCTGTAAGTCCACTTAATTGAAGATTTCAACCTACCTTAAACCCCGATGGCGGGTGGTATTCGGCTATAGCTTCCTGTGGCCCTGGTGCTATCTGAGGTAAAAAGGGACAGGAAGCTGATTTGTTTGTGATGTCTACGTATTGTCCTGTGAGTGTCCTGTATTTTTTCTGTGATGTTTTTGTTTGTTGCCAGTTTGTCAGGTATGCTTTCCTTCACCCATTGAGTGAAATAACCTTACGGCGTTAAACCCTAATCAAACAAAGTCAAACCCCGATGTAAGGCAATTACACAAACTGAGGTCTTTAAACTCAGTAGCTATATAGTAGGTTGTTTGGAATAAATGAATAAACACCTAAGTGGTCCATTTTGCAGACCGGATGACTATCTACCGAATATGTACACTGTCCACACACTATTAGCTTATATAGCTCATTTCATATCGGTTCAAAATACGTAACTTCAATTTAGGAGTCTATCATGTGCTCCAAAACAGATGGGAACTGTGAACACAGCCTATTTTCAATCAGGTAAAATGATAAGAAAATGATAAGACCATCGTATAACGTTTCCTGTGATTGCCATGATGGCGACCGTCGTAAAATGTCTCCTGTGCTGCAAATACTTCCGTGCGTCAAATCCAGGCGGACTGTAAACCGTTTAGTAAAGAAATTATCATCTCTGTGTAAGAACGGACGATGGGAGATAACTCGTGTATATCAACATTGGAAGTTATTTGTCACACTCTCGAAATCGGTTTACTGGACACTAATTGCCCCCCTCCTCCCAAAAATAAAAATAACATAATTAATCCACCCCCTCCCCCCGAAAAAACACAAAAACACAAAAACACACACACAAAAAACAACCAAAGCTTTTTCATTTTTAATGTAAACTGAATATATCTGAGTGAATATTATTGCAATTTATTGCCCACAAGTGGCCACTTGACCTCGGCCATATGAGTTACCAGATAAACTATGTTTCAAACCTCGTTTAAAAAATCCCTTTATTTTTAAGTAAATTAAGCACATCATATCAAAACAGGCGTAGTATAGGTAAGAAAAAACTTTCTGTAACGAACACATATATCATGTAATAAATGCACATTGTATTTCGAGCTTCATAAAAATTCGCAGTGATAATTCTAAGCTAGTATTAATAGTATGTGTTTTGTCTTTCCATATATCTTAATTTACTTATGCACGTTTTACCCATCAAAATCAATGGTGTTTACCCAGTTGCCCACTGCGTTTCAAAATGTCCAAACAATACATCTGTTGATTTATAATTATTTTAGTATACAATTAGTATGAAGCTAGATCAACTTAGTTTTTCCCACAGCGCTCTAACTTTCCAACATATAAAATTGAAATATTCTTGGAAATCTCCTGATTTACATCTTCAGATTTATTAGTATCCCTAACATTAATTCTGCTCAGCAAAACGTTTATAGGATACATATTGTGCCAAACCGTCCACAGTAGAGCTTCTCGTTTGCTTTCTGTTATACATTTAGATAGGATTGAGCAAATACAGCCACTTATAACAATGTCACATTTTCTTTTCCAAAATGTCACAGCGCATATATATCGTTTCATCAGCCAAAGTGTGTCTATTGTCTTGTTTAAGTTCAGAAATATTTCTATTTCAATAATACAGATCTCCGTTGTTGTTAAACATAGGCTCTGTTTCAACATTCTGTAAGGTATGCTTTTAATAAGATAACAGTCTTCAATAAATATTTAAGAAAATTGTCCAGTTTGATATCTATTTCCTCATGAGGGAATGAAATACCGCTGCTTACCCAGTCTTTATTGAATAAAAATTTACCAGACTATACACTGTTTTCTTGTTATTCCATCTCGGATATGTGTCGTAGTTAGTGTTCTGTCCATCATTCAATTTTAGCCAGGTCTTCAAAACATCGCTCCGACACTCTGGCCTAATTTGCTGCATTAGCTGAGAAGATGGTACTGATAGATACATTATTTTCCCCATATGGTTTTATCTTACCATCATTCTAGACAACGTCAATGTATCCCATGTCGGAACATCCCTCGGCCATTTCCGTACCTTAAATAATCTCGGACAATGATCAGTTCATTTTTGATAGCAATCACGGAAGGTAACTCGCATACATTTCCTTCCATCACATGACTGAGTTATCCACGTGTTTATTTTTGTTATGTCTGAAGACTATTAATGTGTTGATGTGATTGGGCCATTGGAGCTACATTATCATTAAATTACTAACGGATGAAAAAAATTTATATTATTTGCAGCAAGTCATACATTAGAAAGGAACGGTGTTTTGTTCGAATGTGATTGTATCCAAGAAACGGGATTGATTAACATGCTTTCTTGGTAAAAATCCGCCGAGTACTTTGGTAAGACGCACACAAACTTCCGGAGGTTAACAGCCCCGTGAGGGAGCAGGTGGGCCATGGCCCTGCAGAATACTCCCTCGGTCGATCGTAAGAGGCGAGAAAAGAGGTTGCCCTGGTGTTCTCAGAGCTAAAGGGTAACGGGAAACAGATTTGTTTTTGATGCTCTGTATTTTTGTCTGTCGTCAGATAAGTGAAATACCCTTGAGTACGACGTTAAACACCAATCAAACAACCAAACAAATCATTCTTATTTCATGAGCGAATATGCTGGTTACCTTTATGGGATTAACTCTTAATTGAGTAATCTCTGTTACTCGATAGAATTTATTCATCAGGGGTTTTTATAGACACTTTTTCATTGGTAATACTCTGATGAAAAATAACGACAAATTGAGTTTTTCTTAAATTTGATATTCAGTTTTGTTAGAAAAAATTGAGTTTTGGCTACTTTTGGCCACAGTTGAGCTATACAATTCAGAATTTACAGTGGATGACCCACAGATTTGCTCGCTTCCTCCAGTGTCCTATCCACCAACATGGTGATTTTATTTAATTGACGATGAAAAGTTAGTAAAATTGAGTTTTAATGCATTTTGCGCGCTGAAAATATTGATTTTTAGGCAATATCTATAAAACCTCCTGTTCAGGTACTACTGATTGATAGGGAAATGGTGTTTCTTATCTCTCTGTAGGCCCTAGAATGGCGTTACACACCAATGTCAATTTATCAGATGAAAATACACTTAAACAAAGCATTTAATAAAAACAACAAATGGATTGAAAGTGATAGAATCACTTTATTACGTAGAGAATAATGGCATGATATAAATTTGGTTCAGTGATATAAAGTTACCAGCAAAGCAATGTCCAGTCACAGGACACTGTGAAAAGTGATGTTCGTATACCTAAAGGTCATTCATTTTACAAGTGGACTGAAAAATCAACAAACAGAATTTGCTCAAACTCTTCATTTTGATCAATTGTAGGTCCCCATGATAAGAAATGTCCTCAATTTGTTTGTACATATGCAGAAATTAAACAGATTTGAAGAAAAATAAAAGTCTTGTAAAATCAAAAGGGAGTATTGCAAGTGATCTGCTGCAAAACTGTAAAGATTTGTGTCCGCTCCTTAACAACTTAATGGATATATATGTGGGACTTCATTTCAAAGCTCAAACATTAAATTACCTCCCTTGGCAACTCAGAGACTGCCAATTAACAAAACCAGTGTTCAATAGTGAAGCTACTGTTGATGTTCGTATTTACAAATGTACTGGCGACCCCACCCTTTAAGAAAAACAAAGGAGAGGGGATAACTTATTTTGTACTAAAAGAAACTGTCTTTTGAAGCCATTGAACATACTTTGGAAATTGTTTACAGGTGAATTATATGTGAACAGAAATGCCACTTACATGTAACGACAAAATGTAAAAGTTGACTAACGGCCAACAAATTCTTATTGAATACAAAAAAGGGCTCTTAAAGATTAATGTAAGTTTTTAACAGTACCTGTACAACACTAACAAAAGGGTGTATAGAAATGAATAAATCTAAAAACATTACATAAATTACCTGTGGTTATAACAATTTAGGGCAAAATATTCTGCTGAACAAACAACATGTAGTGATCATAACTAAAAAACCAATTGAAGCTCTTTAGACAACAACCATGTGGTACAAATAAAAGTAATGAAATCCTGCATAACGTGTGTAGACGAGCTTGATCAGACTATTGCCATACTACAGGAATTAAAATTTAAAAAAAAATTAAAAATCAGCCAACAAAATCGCAATTATCTGTGGAGGAAGCTTTGTTACCCAGGTGACCTGGGGCAACAGACTGAAGAGAGTTTTATGTTGCCCAGCCCCTGGTGACAAGGGGTAACAGTATGCTGATCTGTTGTGGCAGTCCTTGACAGTCCTGGAGAAACTAAGCTTCTCTGATCTGTCACTATATAGAAAGGATTGTATAAACCAAAGATTAATGAGACGGACTCATTGTTCATAGTTGGCCTTCATTCAGGCACACTTAAACCACCAGATTCCTGACTACAGTGAAGAACCATATCTGACCTAAATTTGGGATGGGAAAACCAATTCCCCACCCACATTGCTAACTCATTCCCCACCCACATTGGTAACTGAAGACTCATTCCCCATCCACATTGGTAACTTAAGGCTGAAGATTCATTCCCCACCCACATTGGTAACTAAAGACTCATTCCCCACCCACATTGGTAACTGAAGACTCATTCACCACCCACATTGGTAACTGAAGACTCATTCCCCACCTACATGATAATTATTGGTGGACAGGAGGATAGATTCCTGAGTCACATTGGCATGCTTAAGACTCAATTCCTACTGACAATGGTAGCCAGAGCACCATTCCTTTCCCACATTGGTAGTCGAAAGACAGATTCCTGACCAACGTTGTGAGACAAACCATGGATTTCTGACCCACATTTAACATTGGGAGACAAAGAACAGACTCTTGACCCACATTAGTAAATGAAGATTCATCAGGACCCACATCGGGAGGCAGACAGATTGCTGACTCAATCTCACCCACATTGGAAGTTGAACGACAGATTACCACCCACATTGGTCTTCCATAGTCTTCAGATACAATGTGAAACGGATTTGTAAGTTGAGTATGCCATGAAATAAAACATTTGAGACAAAAACCTGTCAAATATTTGGATGAACTATTATATATAGATTACACATAATATGTAAACGAAAATGAAACAAACAGTCTTAAAAAGACTGATCATTATGTCAAAAGATTTACAGTATTAAGGTGACTATTAAATTGACAACATCACCTGATGAGATCTAATTAGGGAATTCGTAGCACTAAAATAACACGATAAAATCTTTAGTGACTTTGGGCAGACATGTATACATTTAAAGTAAACTTTGAAATTATGTAGAAAAATAGCACTCTTTCATCTATGTGTTGATTAAGTGATTTTCAGAGCGAAGTTTGGATGCCCAAAGAAAGCCGTATTTCAGTAAAATTCCACATAGATTAAAAAAATAAAAACACAAAATATTATGTCAATCCTCAAATGTTTTCTTATTATGATTTCAGTTCTTTGTAAGATAAAGTGTTAAAAAGACTGCAATGAAAAGTACCAGTTTACCATTTTAAAAAATTAAATTGCTTCAAATACCTCAATTTTTTAATTAAAAGAATGCCTTGTATGGGCCAAGAATATTAAAAACTATCAAATTTCCTACATTGTATATCCTGGAGGAAAAATGAATACCATGAAGGTATACATGTAAGATGGGTATGAATTGAGATGGTCAACAAACTACATTTGCCCATTGTACATTTTATGAAGAAGTACAATCACAATTTTGAGATAATGTATTAGTTCTAAAAAAAGTGAATATATAAAGATGCGTCTAAATAAAAAGTTTAATAAATTAATTTTGCAGTCAAACTGATGAAGAACAAGAATGATCTGATGCATACAAGATAATTATACTTCCACAGTTATAAGATGGTTATACAAAAGTTTCCACTTAAGTTATTCACTGAGTTGAATCTAGATTTGAAGGAATACACATTATAGCAAAAACAACTGTTGAGCACTGAATAGAATCTGAAGAAAAAAATGAATCTTTCATCAAGAAGAAATTGAATCTCTGAACCCCCATGTAGAAATTGAATCTCTGGATATCTTAATCAAGGAAAAGAAATTGTATCTCTGGATCCCAGAGCAGAAATTGAATCTCTGAATCCCAGAGAAGAAATTGTATCCCAAAGAAGAAATTGAATCTCTGAATCCCAGAGAAGAAATTGAATCTCAGAATTCCAGAGAAGAAACTGAATCTCTGAATTCCAGAGAAGAAACTGAATGTCTGAATCCCAGAGAAGAAATTGAATCTCTGAATTCCAGAGAAGAAATTGTAACTCTGAATCCCAGAGAAGAAATTGAATCTCTGAATCCTAGAGAAGAAATTGAATCTCTGAATCCCAGAGAAGAAACCGAATCTCTGAATCCCAGGGAAGAAATTGAAGATCTGAATCCCAGAGAAGAAATTGAATCTCTGAATCTGAAACCCTGATCAAGATACTGTTCACTGTAGGATTTTTATACCACCTCTGTGAGAGGATATCACAAATAACTTCATTCGAACAGTACAACTAAATAATAGAGATCTGGTTTAATTCAGACATTAAATAATATATTTAAAAAAAATAATAGAAAACAAAATTAGTTTAGACGGCTTAGGTGTGAAATACATTCATTTTTGGGGGGAAAAGCAGTTCACAATGTTATACACATTGTACATCCTGATAGACAAATAAGTGTTTTTGTATTCACTGACTATCCACGATCTACATGTAACACACATATACATTGTTTTAAAGAAACAAAAACAGTGTCATAAAATCACATTATTTGAATAAAAAGATGAAAGGTACAATACTTCCAAAAAGATTGAATGTTGGTAACATAGTATTTAACATACTAATGGCCGACGATATTAAACCAGTATAACAATATACATGAATTACGATTATAAAACATACATGTTCATTCAGAACAAAATCACACACATAGCACGTACATATGACAACAGAATTAGAACTCTGTTTGTTCCTATTTAAAATGGAATATTTTACAAGGCGTTTCTTCCACTTTGGAAATGTTTGTCCGTAATACAAATTTTTCATTTTTTAAAACTTCTTCGAATTTTGTATTTCTTCACTCCGAAGTGTCATTCTCATGAGCATGGCAGACATTAGGCACTAGTCCAGACGTTAAAGGTAAAGGTGACTGACCAGCCACCATATTGTTGTTGTTGTTGTTGTAATCAATCAGGCCAGCCTTTTGATTTTAACACTGAAACACAAACAATCAGCCCTCACCAAGCGTCTGTGTACCGTACATCACATTCTTGTAGAGCAGGCAACTTCTCCTGAAATTAGAGAATGTTAGAGAATTAGAGAATGTTTCAATTTAACTAACTTGAAATGTTCGATTACGGGCCACCGTATCTGTTTCTTTTACTTTTTCTTTTTGAAAATAAAAATAAAATAAAATAAAAAAAATACTTTTATTTTTGCTGTCTGTCCTTGTACCATATTTGAAACCTGAAATTTGTTCGGAATGACCCCATTTTCAATAGGAGTCTAGTTTAGCA
>JARFOD010115501.1:0-15028 GCA_031763545.1 Mopalia muscosa
GTAACTGTGTTGAAACGTCGTGAGAAATATTAAAGAAGTTTGACATCCATAAAAATGTGTTATCACTTGTTTTGAGGTCTGTAAAGGATTGGCATGTCTGCTGGATTTGAACATTTCCCCTATGCAATTGATACTTTTATTCACAATATTTTATCACCTTTGTAAGTTATTGTCATTAAGTCTTCACATTGTGTGTTGCCAATGCCATCACCAATTCACTGATTGACAGGCCTGAATACCAGGATCCATCAACTGGTGTCCATTGACAAAAACTAAACACTACTGACAATATAGCCCTCTGGCTATGGGCAGTTTGTTTGAAGAGTGTCAATTCTGTATTTACTCAGCACTGGAGGAAAATTAACTTTCCAACATTATTGAAATAATTGACATATTGGTTGAACTTGTGCTAGTGGCAATAAATGTTGAAATACACTGCTGTTATATAAACAAAATACCCTTAAACACGGGGTAAAACACCAATCTACCAATCATTGACACTATAGTAACACTGAGTATATAATACAGTGCCTTCTCTTGATGTCTGTAGGTTACCCATAACTTCACTAGAGTTAGGTTTATTAAGAAACTTGTCTCTGGGAATTTATCTAGAACATAAGATGATTCATCGATTTTAATCAATCTACATGTCCACCCATGTGCCAGAGGGATTGCTTTTCAAAAATATAATAACACAGTTTGGTTTAAATGTATTTCACCTAACCTATTGACCTATATGTTTTTAATAATCTCCGTATTTGTTTCTCTTGCAGACATGGCTTGAACCAGATGCCAAATTACACAAACAAGCCAGGCTGATGAGTAAGTTTTTAATAATACAATATCATCTAGTGTCAAATCTGATTAAAACTAGATCTGGTTGCTTGTCATCACATTCAGATCTGAATGTAAATATTTTAGTTTGTCATCATATAAAGAGGACCTCCGGCTAAGGGGAGTGTTTTTAAAGAGTAGCAATGCTGGCTTTACTTAGCACTGGAGGAAAATTAACTTTCAAACATTATGGAATGCTTCACATCTTGGTTGCGCTAGTGTCAATTATTGTTGGTTTACATCTTAAGCACCCTTAAGCACGGTGCAAAACACTAATCAATCAACCAAATAAAATACTGTGACTGTACATTTAGGGTTTTGCTGGTGTTTCTATTACTAATGGAGTATACCACCATCATATAAATGAAAAACCCTGAAAACAGTATTTACACCAATCAATCATCTAACTAGTTAGATATCTCATGTCTTCAAATTATATTTTTGTGTAATGTAATTTTCAAGAGGTTTATGGGTAAAGCAGCACAATTTGTTTCTAGAATAAGAATATAAATGCTTTATTTCTTAACTCTTTTCTTCCAGAGGGTGGTCTGAATTTTTTCTTTGGAGTGAAGTTTTACCCACCTTATCCGACACAGTTGAGAGAAGACATGGCCAGGTAAGAATATCACTAAACATTACCTAGGTCTAAAAATAAATGGTGTTTTTCAAAAAACGGAGCAAAAGAAATAGGGCTAGGCAGGCAGGATATTTTTTTTTTTTTTGGTAGATGTACAAAACAGTAGATCTTTAATAAAATTTGTTTATAATAAATTACTATGATTTAAGATTAACATCCATTCCATGTGAGGAAAATGCACATTATTTGCTCTCAGTCCTTTAGCAATTTGATTTTGTGAATTCACAGGTCTGGTAACAGAGGGTTTGAGTGTGAGGCAATGACCTCCAGCAGCACATACAGATGCTTGGGAAAATCATAAAATGGGTCTTTTTAAAAGAAAAAAAAAAGAGAATTTTTTAAGTTTTTTTAAAAGCCAGTAAAAAATTTAGACTCAGAGCTATTTCGTAGGTTCAGTTAGGTTAGAGGAAACAAAACATTTTTATTTTAGGCCTTAGTGGCTTAGAACATTAGAATACAGATTGAAGTTGTCTGTTTCAAAGTGCCTATGACCAACTTTTATATTTTAAATACTCAGATACCTCTAGAGCCGGTTGCTCAAAGTGGCTTTTACTTTAAACCATTGTTTTATAACATCACGTCATATTTAAATTTCCTTTGTGGGGAATTTAAGCCTAGATTGTCTTTGAAACAATCAGCATTGGTGCTTTACCTTTGGCTGAAGGAAGAATGTGTCTCCTGTTATCCGATCATTTACCTTGTTATGGTAGTGCTTGTCAGACCTGCCTTCACGGTGTATTCTGGAGTATTTTTTACACACAATTTATGTTAAATACACCAAAACACCATCAAAATACACATAAAATTTTAATTCTGTTCTATGGTCTTTTAAGATTCTATGCTATGTTCTATGCTCTTAACACAAAATTAAAATGGTAGGAAAATACTCCTAAAAACTATTTTTTCACACATAAATTTCTTTTGGGGTAGGCAGGTCTGGCTACTATTGGAATTCCACTAAGTACAATATCCTTAAGCAAAGAAAATACATCAATCAATCTGGTCCTAAAAGTCAATATTGAAGCGGACTCATTCTAATGTCTGTCACTGTAAATTTGCTTTGTCAATTATGGCAGGTGCTTGTCTTACAACTGTACATCATTGTATGTTGTCAGTACATGGCAAGTGGTTTCCTCGGGCATGCTGGTATATGAGCATATCAGATATCAGATTATGTACAGATTAAAATACATAAAAATGTAGATTATATCATGCTGTGGTACGCTGAAAAGATAATTAAGAAAACCATGATCAGAAATATAGCTGTTCATTAGGTAGACTCCACTGGATGCTTTTGTTAAGCATTGTGCAGCTGTTGTCTAGAATTTTGTTCGTTGAGTATGAAACTACACAATTTTTTTTACCTGTTGTGTCAGTCATGTGTTTAGTAGAAATAAAATAAAACACAAATCTATTGACAATGGCTTTACCTTGGTTAATAAAAACATACAGTCAAAAAGCACCTCATGACATGGTTAATAAAATAAGATTAGACTGTATAATGTACGGGCATCAACATATACTCACAATTGTGTTGACTAGCACTTGGCTTGTCAACGTTATAGTTAAAGAGAGAATTGCATGAACAGTTTTTTTTAGTTTGCTACAGCTATCAGTCCTATACATGTATCTGCATATATGTTACTGTCATCAGTATAAATATATATACTTTTAATCCATTGTTTTTGTTACTGGATGAAATAAATGAGATTGTTTCCATGGCAACTGGGCTAGTTAGCAGTGTAACATAAGCCATCTGTAATGTTTATTAGTTGGCTGAAGCAGGGTAGACTTTTCATTTATGGCTTGCCTGTAGCTATGTCACCAAGGTATACATTTATAATGTCATCTCATTTATTAAGCATAATATGAACTCTGTCTGCCTTAAATTATACCCTTGGGCACATCCTAGAATTCTTGATTCTGATTGGTTTAAATTAATCATCTTATAGGTCTCCTTCATTAGTTGTGACATGTTATTCACTTGATTCTCCCGTGCACAATGTTATGCCCGAGTGATCACAGTTATTATAAGATGTAGAGATGACTTTGTGTTGAAACAAGTTGAGTAGAACTTGAAAATGAGATAAACATATTATGATATTTCACTGTTTTGGTGGTATAATTATCCATCAAATTACAAACTTGTTTTGATTTAATCATTTTAACATCCAGATGATTCAGTGTTGTCTGTTTTTGTGCATAAAGTACTGGATACATATTTCAAGTAACACACAGTATTAAGTGTTTTTCATTATGATTAACCACATTTTAATGATTTCTTTCAGATATCAAATTTGTCTGCAAGTGCGAAATGACATTGCTTCAGAAGCGTAAGTTTGCAGAAAGTTCAATTTAACATTTTTTAATTTTATTTATCTTGATTCTTGAGCCACTTTAACAAAATGTTGTAAGACAATCAAATCTTGTAGGATATATTTATGCCTATAGTTTATTAAACATGATGAAATTTTATCGTACAGTATTTTTGTGTCGATTGCATTTTGTGATAGTGGACCCAGACTCATTGTTTGTGTAGTATTTTGTGCTTAATGATATTCTATGTTAAACTTTGGCCGTATATGTTATTGTGAAATTAAAGTTTTATCTAGTTATATTTACCAATTTTATTGGCTGAAAGGGTTGTTGTGATCAGAGTAAATTAGGTCAGGTCATTAGAGGCGTTTCACATGGCAGTTATAGTACATGTATATATGTCTGTCTCTGCTTAACTGGTTGCCTGAAAACAGCTTTGTTGGCAACCAATCAAAGTTTGTATGAAGATTTTAACTAGAAATTGCTTAATTTTAATTGGCTGTTTGAAAGTACTGGACTTAACTGGCAATCCTCGAGGAACAGACTCCCTTTATCAGATCCTGTAAAGAAAGGATTCCTATATAGCTGATGGTTTTGATTAGATTAGAACCGCCTTTTATATTTCTCCTGGATATAATTCTATATGTATTTACCAAATCAGGGATGGACATTTATAAACATTTGCGGGACATGTCCAGTAAATATTGAGGTTGTCCTATTAAATTCCCCAGAATTTAACATTATTTCAAATGACCTGCAGAACAAAATGGGAAAAATGTGTGACAAAATGTTTTTAACATTGTCTCCCCATTCAAATCTGAAAGGCAATTTATGAATTTAATGTTGTCTCTATACAGGTTACCTTGCACGTTTTTGACCCAGGCATTATTAGGGTCATACACAGCCCAGTCAGAGCTGGGTGATTACGATATTGAAGAACATGGCACTGGCTACAGCTACCTGGAGGTTTTACGATTCGCACCAGAACAGTCAACGGCATTACTAGAAAAAATCAGCGAACTTCATAAAACACACCGGTAAGTTTTATGTACTTTGCTAAAAATGTGTAACCTTGAAACAAAAAACAAAATGGTTTAGGGGTTAGCATGTCTGCTTATTAATCCTACTTCTATGTACTGTTTATGGGTCAGCTCTTGTCGACCATCAGGTATATGAGAGGGTCACATGATATGACTCTGGTAATTTTTATGAGCATTCCCCTTGGTTTTCCACCGTGTTTAAGCAAAGAAAAATGTAAAATGGACAAGCCATCGTCATGTGAAATACCCTTGAGTACAATATTAAACCCCAAAACAAACTTGTCCCAAGATTGATCTGAATGTCTGTCCAGTGTACTGAGGATCACCCTACTGCCCGTGTGGCCATGGTTACACTGACAGAAACATGATAATAACAAAATAACAGCCCAGATTTACTTGACCAATGATGAATTATTTACTTTTTCTTTGTACAGGAGTTTGACACCTGAACAAGCAGAATATCATTTTCTGGAAAATGCCAGGAAACTGGAATTTTATGGAGTGGAGTTTTTTAATTCTAAGGTAAGACACACTTTTCGTACAGAGCAAACACTTAACATTTTATGGTTATGTTAGAGTGGGGATACCTGTTGGAGCACCTGACACACCAGGTGTTAACCATCAATCAATCAATCAATCAAATTTTAAAATTGTGTGGCTGTAGGAGTTGAAATACATATTCAGAACACCAATCTGTCACCATGATTTTTTGTTTTGGAAAACACAGCACTACAATAAAATCAACCTTATGCTGGGGCAACATAGCCCCACAATTACACAAAGTTTAACATTTAAAGTTTAATATTCAAAGACTTGGGGGAAGATTAACTTTCCAGCATTATGAAAACACTTCACATCTCGGTTGTGCTAGTGTCAATAATTGTTGGAATACACCGCCGACATATTATTGAAATACCCTTAAACACGATGTAACACACCAATCAGTGAATTGCAAACAGAGGAGACTACAGATATGAGCATGAAGCCAGTGATTGCTGTTATTTTTATATTTTATTGAAAATAACAGATATATTTCTTGCATTTTTCAGGATTCTGAACAACCACATGTATTGATAAGGTTAGGAATCAGTGCCAGAGGGTTGCTGATTTACAAAGAGCGCAGGCTCTTAAATCGATTTGCCTGGCCACAGATTCTCAAAATGTCCTTTAACAGCCGGATCTTCTACATCACCCTCAGACCTGTTGAGGTATGATCTTTGTGTTTAAAATCAAAACGTTGTGTTCTATCTATCACACAGCATAATCCTGCTGTACCATTCACATGATCGAGTCCATCTGTCGACCATCAGGTATATGAGCAAGTCACATTTTGTGGCTCCGGCGATCTATGGGGTGGTTTTTCACAAGGTTTCCTCTCGGTTTTCCGCCTTTATGAGGCAAGGTGCAGTGTGAAGTGGACAATCTATCATCATATAAGTGAAATACCCTTGAGTACGACATTAAACCATAATCAAACAAACAATCTAATTAAGGATTGCCCTCTGTCTAAAGGTATATTATTTTAGGAGATATAATGCTGTCTTTATTAAGCACTGGAGGAAGATTAACTTTCCAACATCATGAAAACGCTTCACATCTTGGTTGTGTCAATTATTGTTTTGCTACACCATCATGTAACTGAAATACCCTCAAGCAGGGTGTAAAACACCAATCAATCAATCAATGAATCAATCAATGATACATTCACATCTATTTTTAAAAATCAGCAAAGCCGCAGCATTTGAACATCTATTTTTTATTTTCAGTTTCAACCCTATCAGAATGTCATTGGTTTTAACATGGAGAGCAGTCATGCAGCTAAACACATCTGGTGGATCTGTTCCGCACATCACACATTCTTCAGGTACTTTCCCCACTTTTGTCCTTATATCATTACTACCACTCGAGGGCTATGTCCCAATACAGTACACGATTTCCCATCTGTTTTGTCTTAGTGTGTTTAACATAACTAGGTATTCTATGGATATACAACTTCTCGCCAATAAACCCAGAAGTTGTTTATCCATAAAATACCTTATGTTACTATCCCTGTTCTAAATGTCTCTCGCAGGCTGTTGGAGGGAGCTTCATGTTGCCCTGGTGCTCCCAGAGCAAAAAGGGAATAGGAAGCTGATCTTTTTGTGGTGTCTGTATCGCATCCTGTTGTTGTCATCCTGTGTTTGTTTGTTGCCAGTGGTGTCAAGGGTGGTTTCCTTCACCCATTGGGCTGGCATGCCGTCATATAAGTGAAATACCCTTTAGTACGACGTTAAACCCCAATCAAACAGACAAACAAATGTAAATGCCTCTCAAAGAAGTAAGTGAGTCAATTGACGTTTGAAGTAGATATTGCAAATCTTGACACAAACATAATGTCAATTTGTCTCTCCATTCTTTAAATTAACGGGCAATATGAACCCAAATCAATCAATCAATCCCTTCATCGTCACTCTTTGAATTACCGGGCAATTTGACAAAAAAATTAAATTACCATGTTTTTTTGTCATTTTAGGTTGAAGGACCCAGATGTTTTACCACGCAGTAGTTCTTTGATGTCTTTGGGGTCTAAATTCCGCTACTCCGGTCGAACACAGCATCAAGCCAGTACGCGAAATGTCCCAAGAAGTGCTTCTATGTTGTCCTTAGGTTCAAGAACAACATTCTCTCAAGGAGGACGTCTACACAGCACAAGTCAGCGCATCATGTGATCCCACCCTTCAGTCTTCTCTTTTTCTTGGTAGGATTTTTATTCTAATGGTTTAGGCCTGCTGCAGTTATTTAGTGGTAGCGTGTGCGCTTCCTAATCCTTCACTAATTTATAGTCCACGGGATCGAGTCCGTCTGTCAACCATCAGGTTTATGAGTGAGTCACATGATGTGGCTCCGGCTATTCCATGGGTGGTTTACACGAGGAATCCTCCCTCCTTTCTATCGTAACAAGGCAAGAAACAGTGTGAAGTGGACAATCCCTAGCCATATTAGTGAAATACCCTTGAGTACGAAGTTAAACCTCAGTCAATCAAACAAACATCTAATGGTTTAAATGTTTGGCTTTTTTAAAAAATAAATTTAAACAATTAACCTGATCTTTACTTCTACATTTAATGAAATTATTCATGGGTTTTCTCCAAATTAAATTAACACAGCTCTTCATATTTTTATAGAGAACAGGGTTTTTGCACAAAAACTGGTAGTGCTGTACTGTACATGCAACCTGAGTTTATCTGATACTTTCAAAAATGGAAAATAAGATATATAAATGCGGCTTTAACACATTACACAAAACATCTATGTTGCAAAAATAATATTTTGATTGCATTTTTTTCCGTTCAATTTTCAGAGATTACACCCATGTATATAGAATCACCCATTCCACAGCTCATAGTTCATCATATATGATTTGAGTGAACGCTCATCATTCAGAAGATAAACAAAAAGGCAAATTGGTGCAATTTGAGCCAAATTCTCCACAGAAGTAAAAATCACCCCTTTGCGGGTCAAATGGAATATCCCACATCTGCCCTCTGTGCCTTGGAATGGACTGACTGGATATATAACTTTGATTGATCATATTAGCCAATCACAATTTGTCAAATTTCATTGGAACAGATATTTCATCTTCTGGCTTTTGATTAGTGCAGATTATAGAATAGTCATCAAGTACCCTCCAATCTTTGTATTGTTAACAAAAGGCTGTATTATAGCTTGCTGTTAATAATCATGGACATTACTCTGAAATTAAAAAATCTGCATGAATGTGAAAAAAATGATCAAAAGAAATCAATCCATCAATTAAGTTAGTCTTGATTTAAGAAATCAATTTGTCTCTTTCATGTACGTCATATTTAATTATGATAAATGCACAGCAAACTAAAACTGTCTGTTGTGTTATATTTAAAGATGATGTACACCGCAATCTGAAATCATCTGTTGCGCTATACATTGTATTTAAGTCATGATGTACACACAATAAATTTGAATTGTGCATTTGATTTTTAGTTAAGAGTGATGTGAAAATCAACAATGAAATGTTTTCCCCGAATGAACATAAAAGTCGAATCCATAAAGTATTAAGCCTTATTTGCATATCAACCTCAATATGCTGCCAATGTAGAGTTTTGTGGGGCCGAGGGATTTAGGTGGTCAGCATTGGTCACTGGTGTTTTATAATCTAACTGGAAGGGTTGTGTCTTTCACTTGGTCATAGAGCCATCTGTTCCTTTCACAACAATCTGATACACCTGGCCAAATGAAGCGAATTTGGGATTAACACCGGAACTGCACAAAATGTATGAGAGTGTCACCTTCAAATAACATAATTCTGGTAATTAATAGGTTGCAAGTGTCTCCCGAGTTCTGTGTTGTGTATCTGAAAGGGATAGAGATACTGATGGGATCCATGGAGTGTATTGTTTGGAAATATTCGCGTTGTCAAGCCTCCTCTTCTAATCAAAGTCACATCATCACTGTCTTTATTTTATTAAAAAGTGAATGTTTTCATTTATGATAAATTAAATATTTTTACTTAGCCAACCTCACACATTCCTGCTTTTATTTTCTGGGGACGATTTGATGACCAAAATATTATGGCAACAATTTCATATCTCTTTTGGAAATACTACCTGTTTTGTGTACAATGCATGTTTTATTATAATTATTAAACGTGTATAATGTAGTCTAGGTTTTCATTTTTAATGCTTTCCAGACAGATTTATCTCATTATTAGTGTATGTAAATTTATAAACCATTCTACTCCATGTCCAATGGTTGACCATCATTATTTCACATGGTATGTTTCGTTTCTCTGTAAGTTGGCATCTGCAATCTGTGGAACATCTCCTTGTATGAGTCAGAGACTGGTTGGGGAATGTTTCAAGGTCTTAGGTTCTCTGTGCACTAAGGGTGGTACAATACCATTTTGTTGTGCCCTCTCTCGCACTGCTTATCAGCCCAATTTGCCGTAGAGCCAACATCTGGCCTGTATCAGATTGTGGTGACTGTGCGCTAAGGGTGGTACAATACCATTTTGTTGTGCACTGCTAATCAGCCCAATTTGCCTTAGAGCCAACATCTGGCCTGTATCAGATTGTGGTGACCAGGAGTTCAAGGGTATTCACCCATTTGGCTGGCCTGACATAAATAAACTACAATGTAAAATCCCTAGAACACTTCAATATGGAATATTTTCTCCTTCAAAATTGCGTCAAAATATTTTCTTCAATCTGTGAGATGCTATATAATAAATGCTACTTTTGTCTACTGTAGGGTTGAATAGTTATTCTCATTGTTTACCAGTCACTTGAAGGCCATTTTATTTAAGTGACTAGGTATTTTATTTCATCTAGATTGTATAGAATCTTGTGTTAGTATTGAAGTTATATACATGTAGTCTTTTTTCCGGACGGAATGTTTATGATAATGACCACATATCTTTAAATTCCAAATCACTTAAATCATCCCCCCAAAATGTAAAAACATCTGTTCATGATTGTATAGTTTAAATATTTGTACATTGGCTGGTGATTAAGCTCCTGTGCATTAATCTTCTTTGTAACAGGATTCATTAATTGTTAGTACAAATTTATGAATAATTTATTCATGAATTTGTTTACTAGAGCAACTGTATTATCAATTTGTTAAATATTTTATCTTTTTTGTATATAAACATATCTGTAGATTTATTGTGATATATAAATATATATCATTTAATGACAAATAAATTTTATATCCACAAATTTTCAAATATTCATCATTTGTATATATCTCGTAATCAAAACTTTTGTTCATTATATTTACGAAAAAGAACATTTAATTGGAAACATCCCTGGAATGGAAGTTGTAATTTGATAAAGAAAAATTTAATAATTTCCTTTGGGCTTAACAATATTATTTTTTTTATATTCAAATTGCATGCCTGTTCATCTTTTGGCCAACAAAATCCATTGTCTAGAAGTAGAATTATGATAAGTGCACATCTATGAAGAGATGTAGGGTTTGTTTTGTTTTTTCTTATGATGAACATTAATCTCAAAATGCTGGCTGGCAGTTGAAAGGAACTTCTTATTACACTGATGCTCTCTGAGCTTAGGGTCATGACCTCTCGATTTGGTCCAGGTCTTTGCATTGTTGTCTTGTTATTGTGGGACCCGCGGCTTTGTGGTAGTGTGTGGTTAGTCTGTCCACCATCAGGTATATGAGTTAGTCGCCCATTGTGGCTTCGGCAATCGTGAGGGTTGTTTTTATAAGGTTTCCTCCTTGTTTTCCACTGTACTAAGGCAAGGTACAGTGTGAAGTGGACATTCCGTTGTCATATAACTGAAATACCCTTGAGTACGATGTTAAACCACAATCAAATAGTTATTGTGTCTTTTCTTTGTTGGACTGAAGAGTCATTAAGGTTGATTTCCGTCACTCATTCAGCTAGAACATTGTTCCATGAATGAAATAACCTAGTTCGACATAAAATCCTGAACAAACAAAATTGTTCTTCCTTATATCGTTTGTTGAATTTCTTCAAGAAGCTAGTGGACTGCAGTGTTTACAGATACTAATGCTAGTAGATTTTTAGTCGGCTTGTTTTTAGTTCATACAGGAACCATTGCTTCATTAGTCTAACATATTATCAAGCTCTATAGATAAAGGCTGTGTGTGCCCATGCTTGTCTATTCTCAGCACTTGAGGAATATTCATTTTCAAGCATGGTAAAAACTCCAGGCTGACCGATGGTGGAGAGAGAATTTTACTCGGAATGGGTTACAGGTTGCACTTTGGTGGCATGCTCCTGGTTGGAATGAAACACCCTTACTATATGAGTGAAATTTGCTTAAGTATTTTGAGGGTCTCCTGCCTAGGCTAGTATGTGGCAAGCTCTCAGGTCAAGACTTTTAAGGCAACAAGATACAAAAAGTCCTGGAGAAAGATTCAATTCATAGCAGAGCAAAACACTTTACATTTGTTGGCCGTGTTAATGAGTCCATTTACCCCAGGAGTAAAAGCAGTTCATATAAGAGAAATACCCTAAGTGAGGTGTCTGAAGGGCAGTAAGTTTCTATTAATTAATAAGTATAGTAACACATGTAAGTGAACAACCTTTGAGGGTGGTGTTTGACACCAATCAATCAAGTTTTGGAAACACTTAGGAAACCAATCCATTTTTTTGTTATTAAATAAATTTAAAAAGATGATAATCTATAGTTCAAGAAATACAATATTTTTCTATTTGAAACGTTGGGAATTGTTACACCTAGAATTAGAACTGATCTGCTTCGAGTTGTTTTGTTAAGGCTATTGTTTTTACCACTAATTTAAATTGTTTAATTTTATGAGTTTCACTGTTGGTTTTCTTTTAAATTATCATTTTTCATAATTATTTTATTGTGAGGTAGTTTTTAGTATTCTTTTTATAAGACTATAAATCATGTGATAGTGAACGTTGTTAAGACTTGACCATTCCATCTGAAATGAAACCATTACTGTTACTAGATCATTTTACTTTTCCACCATTTCTTGCTGTAAGAGACGCAAACATCATGGAAACATGAGACGGATTACAAATATTGGTTTAATGTTGTTTATTGAACTTATAACTTATGATAATGTAGTGAAGGCCTATGTGGTCCGAATAATAATGATTTGTCAAAAAACCCGATATGATCACTGCTCAAAGTTTCTGAGCATTATCGTATCAACAGGATCTGATTGTGAGACCATCATGAACCAGGTTAAAGAGGTTTGGACACCCAGACCCTTCATCCCCATCAAAATTTTTTTTTTTTTAAATCAAATATATTTTTCCCCTTTCCCAGATTTCTGTAAAAAAAGATTCAGGTTTAGCTGTAATTGCTCAAAACAAAAGAAACCAATAATTCATTTCATCCATTCCTTTCATCAGACAAAAAAAGATGTCATAAAATGCTAGGCTGCCCCCTTTACCCTGGCCTATTTGCTGCCTGATAGACAACAATGGGTGTCCAAGCTTTTGACCAGAATCAGGCAACTCATCTGTATAAATTGTTTTATGTATCGATTGTGGACTAACTGTCATGGCTTGTGTGAAAGTATCATTGATATCAAACCTCATATGTGTGTAGGAACACAAAAACTCTGATCATCTGATGTATATTTCTAAAAATTAATCCCACTGGATAAACCAATGAATTAGCTTGTGTTCTAGATAAATATATAGTATATTACAATTTCCAGTACAAGTATACGATATATTTATATCTTGAAAATGACAATAACTCTGATCATCTGGGTATGAATTCCGAATAATAAATCTCCCTGTTTTAGGAATGTTGATCAATTCTAACCGACTACGATAAATTCAAACTGATTAATCATCTCATGTTCTGTACTTGAACTAATGTTTTTTGCAATTTTCAGCACATGTATACAGTATTTTTATCATGAAAATAATGAAAACTCTATCTGGGTATATATTGTTTAAAATTAACCACACTGGCACAGGGATGTCGGGTAAATAAACCTGCTGAAGGCTCTCCTGTTTTCTGGAATCCCTGTAGACGCAAGCAAAATGATATACATGTATATCTAGATGATTTATTTTGTTTCGTTATATCATATATTTGGGAAGTTTATTCTGTGTGATGTAAGAAGTGACTTTGTAGTTGACTGTCTGTACTTGAACCCTATACATTAACGTTTTGTGAGATCTTAGCCTTTCTTTACCTAAAACCCAGGCCTGTGTTAACCTTATCTTGAAGTGTGGGGTTTGTAAGGGATATCCTATTGCCCATGGCTCATTTGCTCGAAGCGCTATACCTTGTAGGTCTATCTCTAACCTAGTGTTAGCGGCTAATCGCCTTTTGAGAAACTTGTCCCTGATGGCATCTGAGCAGCTGGTAGGAAGTTCCCTGTTTTCCTGGTTGCCTCTGAGCAGCTGGTAGGAAGTTCCCTGTTTTCCTGGTTGTCTCTGAGCAGCTGGTAGGAAGTTCCCTGTTTTCCTGGTTGTCTCTGAGCCATGGGTGACAACAAAACTAATCTGGTTGGCAGTGTTATGTTTGTATATTGAGTTTTGTGATTGTCCTCTATTGTATTGTCATTTCCAGTGGTGTCAAGGGTGATTTCCTTCACTCCAATACCCTAAGTAGAATGTACCAAATTTAGTTTTTTGGGAAATCGGGTCATTCTTATTTAACCTTTTTAAATACTACTTTATTTTTTTTTATTCTCATTCTGGAATGCCATTTTTTGGATATAGGAATTCAATGCTACATTTAAATATATTACATGTGTTTGTATTTCTAAATCTTAAACTCAATCGCTTGGTTGAATTGAAACTTACAGTACATGATGGGAATATATTTAAGAGAGACGATTAACATGTTGTTGGTCGCACACCCTGTACAGTTTAATACATATGTTGTATACACGATAATAAAATACACTTCCATATATTCTGTACCATTTTCTTATTTTGTTGATTGATTCTAATTTATTTGTTTTTTTATTGATTGGGGGTTTACACAGTGAATTTTGTTGGTCATCCAGCTATACTTAGGTAACTACAAAGACAATAATGTGTTCAACAGGATGTATATTTTGAACATTAATACCAAAGTTTAGACATTAAGGATACTCTAACCCCCTTCAGCTCAAAATTTGTGATTTTTTAATTATTGCATATTCCAAAAGTTGAGATTGTGATCTTTATCCCAGAGAAGAACCGATAAAAAAAAATTGAATTTGAAGACCGTTAATTTTGATGATAAAACTTGACTTCATTATTTACAACAGGGGTGTTTTGACAATCAATTAAATACAGGTAGCTACCTGGAGAGGATTAACTGTCTGACCCAACGCGTATCAAAGGTTTCCGTGTATTGTATATTGAGCACTTATTCACCGACGCCGCATGTGGTTGATTGGTGTTAGCCTGTTCATAGATTGATCACAGCTTGAATGGAATTCAACTAGCATTTGACACGGTCAGCTCTTGTCAATTTTATAGAAAAACGGGTATATTTCACAATATCTGTGCATAATTATTTGCGAAACATACATAGAATCACTCAGTTCAATATTATAAACAAGTTGGGAAAAAACTAAATTGAATTGCAACATAATGATACATGTACATAATAATCACGGTATTACAGACGACGTGAACACAATAAGATCAAAACCGCTTAACCCAGGGTTTTCAAATTTTGGAAACCCATTTGTCTTACAATAAACT
>JARFOD010115512.1:0-15028 GCA_031763545.1 Mopalia muscosa
TTTGGTTTTGATCCATTTATTCATTCTTTTGTTATCCATTTGTCTGTCTTCTGCAGTTCTTTGCATATTGCTATTTCCTGTTATCACTATATTTCAGGAACCGCTGCTCTGATGACTTTCATGTTTTGTTAATAGCTTCCTTTCATGGCCTAGTTTTGCAGGTTTTGGTTTTGATCCATGTAATGTCTGTCTAACTTTTTAATATACCAAGTTAACACAACTCTTCCTATACTGGCTTAGGCACAAAACGGAGAATCAAATCTTGAATCTGTCCCCTCTTAGACCCTTCTCTTCAAACTATCTTAACAGTGCGGGCGTCAAGATCCATTCATGGATCTCTCGTTTTAAATAAAGCCAAGAAAAGGATAGAACCATCCAAGGTGCGCTTTGACATTTTGAAAATTAAATTGTCCATGTTCAAAGATAGAAGTAACCTCAAAGATAGGAGTAACCTCAAAGATAGAGGTTTCCTCAAAGATAGAAGAAACCTACAATTTATACGAATGTTAAGTGACAGGAAACACATTATCGTAGGTCATCTACGTCAAAGCTAATTGTGGTGTATTTACAGTGACACTACAACTTTAAAATTGCAGCAGATCATAATTCTAACCTAGTGAAGACAGTAATTTTCTCTACACAGCACGGACAGAGGGACGCTAAATTAACGTTTATTTTTAAAGATATTAGTCCCAATTGGTTTTTGATTGAGTAAACCCAAAATCCTGGCACTAGCTTATATATATGTTGAATAATTTAAGAGAAAAAATGTGCTTGTATCCACCGATATTCGAGCCCGCGATTTTGGGACACATGTCCAAACCTCTGCCGACTGAGCTACAGAGGATATATATGTATATATACATATGTTATGCCTGTAACACAAGGGTCCCGGGTTGGTTCATACAGAATGTTATTCATAATGAGATACAATTTAAGCTAAGTGGCTTATCTTTTGTCTCTCTTTTAGCCATTCAATACAAACATTGTTTCAAATTGTAGATACTTAATGTTAGAATTACATTTGACAATTACGGATCAAAAGACCCAGTAACAGACAGACCAGGAAAAAACACCAAATACAGTGTTGCTATCTACTGCGCTAGCTAGCTCAGGGGCGACAATTCTGTTGAGTATGATTGACTCCAAACAGCTAGAGGCGATTATAGTAAAAGCACAGATCAAATGCGATCCTAGTGCCAAGAATACCATTAAATACTACCACAATTGTATCTATTTTAATTTTTCCGCCACCAATGATATCACATTCGAAAAATATCAAATAAGATGTCCGATGAGATCAAATTTCATAGTGCGATACTATTTAAGCTAAGTAGCTTATCTTTTTTCTCTCTTTTAGCCGTTCAATACAAACATTGCTTCAAATAGTAGATACTTAATGTTAGAATTACATTTGACAATTACGGATCAAAAGACCCAGTTATAGACCAGGAAAAAACACTATATATGCAGTGTTACTATATACTGCGCTAGCTAGCCCAGAGGTGACAATTCTATTGAGTATGATTGACTCCCAACAGCTAGAGGTGATTAAAGTGAAAATGACGTCAGAAGCAGACATCTCAAAAGCACAGATTATATGCGATCCTGGTGCCAAGAATACCATTATATTACCACAATTGTATCCATTTGAATTTTTCCGCCACCAATGATCTCACATTCGAAAAATATACAATAAGATATTCGATGAGATCAAATGTGTTACAACAGGCAGTAAACACATCTGGGAACTAGTTCTGACTTAACCAATTCGCAGCATTAAACTGTTAACATTCCATCATTTTATGATACACTTTTAACGCATGGACTATGATTCAGCAATTTTTACCTGTTCGTCTGAAAATATAGGCTTGTATATTTGTTTGTTTGTTTGATTGGTGTTTTAAGTTGTACTCGCTTATATGACGACGGATTGTCCACTTCACACTGTACAAAGCCTTATTACTGTGGAAAACCGAGAGGAAACCTCGTAAAAATCGTGACTCTATCATATACCTAATGGTCGACAGGCGGACTCGACCCGGTGAACGGTAAATCGAAACAGGTTCAGTTTAGGAGGCGCACTCGCTACTACTAAGCCACGGCCGCGGGTTAGCCTTGTATAAGATAAAGAAAAAATATGAATCAGCGGAATGGGATCCGACTGATTTAGCATTCCACTCACAATATGTTTGCTGTGCAATAGGCTTGCTTAAACTATTTTCTCATAAGTGACTGTTAAGTTAAAAATATAGACATATATTCTATAGATTGATTGCATGACTGAGGTTTAACGCCATAATGTCAATTGAAAGGTTATTGCATTCCCGTGAGGGAATCCCCCTCGACGCCCCTGGCAGAAAAGAAAGACAAGACAGGAAAACTAAATGGCAATCGCAGGACCTAATATAAAGACATGACAAACAGATCGGCTCTGATGCTAAGCTCTATCAGCGGAAGGGATAAGTGGTCAAAACTACATTTTTGAAATCTTGTTGATAATATTTTAATTTGACAATAATCGAATTCACTTCAATCTTTTTTATAGTATTATTTTTAATAAGTTTGTTTATTTTATTTCTCAGTGACACATCCATGAAATTATCCCATTTCTATAGGTTCTGACAACACATAAACAAAGATTTTACAGTCAATGAGTAAAATGAAAAAAAAAGACATTACATAAAACAATACGGAAAGTTAGAAGTATGTCCAGTAGAAGTATGAAACCAGCCATTGCCAAACGAACGAAATCCCCCAATTTCTTGTGCAATGAGTCATATGAAACTATGGAAGTCCCCATACAACGCCGTTGAGACTAGGTAAAATGGCTGGTTTCACACTTCTGCTTGTTAGACTTCTGGTGATACATCGAATGATTTTTGTGTCTTTATAAAGTGAATATATACTGTTTTTTCGGTAACTTCGGTTCTCGAGCAGGTTTCAACCTGAAAAATTTCCTTAACTAGAATCTGTTCAAACTGATAAAGTGTTGTCTAAAAATAACGGAAATGCTGTTAAATAATACAAAGTAATTGGCAGCATATTGTCTGATTGGCTGGGACTAAACCTTTTACGCAAGAGTATTTCGCTTCTATGACGAAGAATTGTTTACATTTTAATCTGTCGGGTTAAATACGATGAAACCTGGAGAAAACCAAGTGAAACAGTTTAACCACGTTTCCCCTTATATAAAAACTGGAGGTCGATAATAGGAACCGAACCTGTTGGCGGTTCACCAAGTAGGACCCGCAGTCCAGAACACAGTATATATAAGAAATATAATAATTAGTGGAAAATGGATTTTGGCCTGTCTAGACTATTTAACATGACACTGGTCCTGAAACTGAAAAGTGAAAACACACGTCCTCACCCGACTTAAAACGACTTTTCGAAATAAAACTGCTTATTCGATTTACCTGACGGTATCGCTACCGAAACGCCCACTTTTCACGCATGGAAAAGTTTGAAAGTTTTGACTGACAATTAACATTGTAATGAAGAATCGTCATGTATATAACGACTTTGCATGGCTGGTGTTAAGAGGGGAAACTAAGTCCGTATAAACCACTTCGTGCCACCGACTCCATCTTGAATTTTGTTTGTTTCAAATATCCAAGACAAGCTTTACTTGGATGTTTAATCTACCTTCAGTGACGGCGGATATGCAAGCACTCTGACTGTATGTTGGTATGTATGCTGTTGTCAACAAGGGTAAGATCGTGGGATTTCTGAGAAAATCAACTACCCAGTTTTTCTCCCACAATAATGCTGGTTAGTGATCTGTAGTTGTTGATCTAACATCGGATAAATAAATATATAAACTTTATGGTGATTTCATAGTTTTGGGCTTTATTAGAAAACGTACTTAACATCTTTGAACCCACATTCTGATTTTATGAATTTCGTTCATATCATCAATTATCTTTAGACAAGAATGAAGAAAAACAATATTATAATAGAATGTATGTTATTGTTGATAGGGGTAAAGTTGTCGCTTCTTCATTACCGATTCGTTGCAAATGTACAGAAACCCAAAGAACATGCTTTTTAGCTTTAAACGGTTACTAAATTAGGATACGACTATGTACAGAATTTTATTTGATCATTTGTAAAACCACAAGGTTATAGCTGTAACAAGTGAAAAATAATATACTTTCAATATGATTTTGAAACCAGTCAGGCGTGGAATGGTTATATATAGCACAGCTCGTCCCAGTCAGGATAAAGTCTTCTCTTCATTCGACCCACGAACACTTCAAGATTTTTACATTTTCTGATTACATAGAATCTTGGTGGGAAATTCGTTTTCAGCAATAAAATCTGTGCTAGATGAGCAAAAGCCACACAGTCAAGCTGTAAAAGAAAACATAATTATATATATTTTCTTAGAAAAAAGATGTTTTGTAAAAATGATGTTATGTTCTGTGCAGTCTTATAATTTTGCAAAACATAAGCTGGATAATAGTGTCGATCAGCTTAATCAGTAAAAAATATATATCCTTTTTCTTTGTAAAAAAATTAGTTTTACGAAGATAACAAACTTTCGTGACATCGTCATTCGCTCCATAGAGGAAAAGGTCATCATATTCTAAACCGTTATTACATTGACAAGTGATTAGACAGTGTATGGCTTTATAAACTGACGCCGTTTCACACGGAGCCAGGTAAATATCAGCCGCTTAATACTACTCGTTTTTTATGCAATATTATTAGCATTGCAGCTTTTTAGGCGAAAACAGATAGGTTCAAAAGTTAGCCCTTTTGTTAATATCTATACATTCATTTTAACATTACAAAACTATGACTATAAATTTAATTCTCTATTGCGTTGAACACGCGAGATGACTGACAACATCATGGTTGCAAGCTGGTTGTTCGTCAAAACAAGTCAGACATTTGCTTGAGCCCACTTGAGATTGAGATTTTTCAAACGTAGCCAATCAAACTGTATAAATACTTTGAAAAAACGGTAAAGCCTAGCTTATGTCGCAGTTGCGTCTATTGAGAACTAGTTCCGATCAGTTCCGATCAGTTCCAGTGGACCAGTTGACAATCGACGACAACTAATCAGTCGTAGCTATCAATGTGGCGTAAGCGCATCTGCGTCTCTGCTGCGTCTATCGGCAACTAGTTGCCGTCCAGTTCCAGATAGTCGCGCATGTTCTACTTTCTACATCCAGTTGCAAGTGATCGTGAATAGTTCTAAGCAATCGCAAGGGACATAAGCGCTCTAAAGACTGTGATCAACTAGTTTCAGTAAGTTGCGTCAATTCTTTGACATGCGGGGTGTTTTGTGACCTAAGCGCTCCGTTGTCATCAGTCGCCATCAGTTCTATCACATCGCAGTGCGACACAGGCAGGGCTTTAAGGAGCCTCCCCATACAATCTAGGTTGAGCAACATCAGGTTGTTTGTTTGTTTGTTTGATTGGTGTTTAGCATTGTGCTCAAGGGTATTACACTTATATGACGACGGATTGTCCACTTCAGACTGTACACATCCTTATTACGTTGGAAAACCGAGAGGAAACATCGTAAAAACCACCCCCACGATTGCTGGAGCCACAACATATGACTTGCTTATATACCTTACGGTCGATCCAGTGAACAGTAAATCGAAGCAGAATCAGTTTAGGAAGCGCACTCGCTATCACTAAGCCACGGCCGCGGGTCCTAGCAACATCAACAAATACCCCTTGATTTCTGACACTTTGGTTCCACAACAGAATAGCTACAATTTTTAAATTCTTACCAACATCCTTTTGGAATTATAAAAATATATTTGTGAGCATTAGATAGTTTACAAAAAGTACTTGATAACTCACAGACTGTTCAACATGCATCCGACTAATATGTGCGTTAAGACTGCCGAGTTTACGGAACACACACGAGCACTCTTCACAGCGATAAATAGCACAAGGCTCCTTCTCAGACAACATCGGATGAACACGCTGGTAAAAAAACAAAAAAAACGCCAGAAAATTGACAACAACAACATAAGGGGATTCACAGTACAATTCTGTATGTCTAAACTGTTAAGTCTATATCAACAAAGATCTAGCATGGACCAACCACTACACAGAAAAATGTCTTTTAAAACATGGGGACTGTTTATAAGTAGTCATGCCGTTTGTAAAAAATTATATTTGTTTTTTGTTTGGGTTTTACTATATTTCATTCATATCCAATTGAAAGTAAATGTGAGGACATAAGCACTGTTTAGGTGAAACACTGTTTATGTGAAACTTTCAAAAGCTAAAATTCAATACCATCTTTGGTAGTTTGATTGAGGTTAAATGTCGCACTTAAAGTTATTTCACTCACATACTTTATGCCAGCGCAATGATTGAAGGAAACCACCCTCGATGCCCCTGGCAGCTAACAAAGATAACTATAGGATGCAATATAAAGACATCACAAACAGATCGTCTTCTTGTTCCCCCTTTGCTCTGAGAGCACCAAGGCAACATGAAGCTCCCACCCAACTCATCACTTAAGATACCAGGCAGACAGACTAACAGAAATGTCAAACGTTCCCACTCATGCAGTACCAATGAGTATTTCACTTATATGAGGATGGAGTGTCTGATTCACACTGTTCCTTGCTTAAATATGGTGGAACCAAGAAGGAAACCTCCTAAAAACCACCTGCGAAGCCTGCTCTCCATTGTGTGGCTTTCAGATCACCACAGGCTTTACTACAGGGAGTAATAGAGTAAATACAGGTCTTTAAAGTCATTATAACAGGGTTTGCTTGTTTGTTTGTTTGATTGGGGTTTAATGTCGTACTTAAGGGTATTTCACTTATATGATGACGCGCCAGCCCTACGGGTGAAAGAAACTACCCTCAACACCACTGGCAACAAACAAAGACAGGATGGACAAATACAGGATGCAATACAGACACCACAAACAGATCGGCTTCAGAGAGCACCAGCTCCAACCAACCGCCATTATAACACGGGATATTGAGATAACATCAGATTACAAAGGGCTGATGATATTCTTTACAATTGGCCGAGTTTCAAGTATGACTATTAAGGAGAAATTAAGCATATAAATTATCATTTACCTTTATATGTGCCCTGAGATTGCCCCGCTGGGCAAATGGAGCGTCACAAAAGTCACATATATAAGGTTTCTCCCCTGTGTGTTTGGTCATGTGTATATGTAGAGCTCCCTTCTGGTTGAAGGCTTTGTCACAAACATTACACTTGAATGGCCTCTCTCCTAAACACAAAATAAGTCATATATATAGTTCTAAAAAGTAATCACACTGACACAGGGATGTCGATTAATTAAACCTGATGAATAATCTTCATAGAGTTAAATTTCTAAATGGATGTCAATCTCGAGTTCTTATTGCTAACTTATAGGCTTCTAGAGAGAACTTAATGGCCATTTACATGGTGCAGGTATATAAAGTTACAATAAATAAACCTGTGATCAGTAATAAGTATATGTTTTTTATTAAGTATTATCACTGTTATGCTTTCTGGATCATTGACTATTTATATGTACAATTGTTCTTGTTATATCAGCTGACAAAAGGAAATAAATGGGCCAAGGGTGAGCATAAAAGGTTGACTATAAAAGACTTCAAAAAGGTTAGGCTATGACGGTGGTGTATTCCAACAATAATGACACTAGTACTACAAAGATGTGATGCGTTTATATTATTTTGGATTATTGTATTATTATTATTTATAACACTTTGCCCTTAGTCAGAGGGCGATTTAGACCAGACTCTGTAAATAGGCTATTTTAATTGGATGCTTAACAGTACATCCTGTTCTGGCAATCCTCAACAAAAGGGCATACTTTTATCAGAGGCTATAAAGAAATGATTTGTATAAAGCCTGAGTTAACAGAGGGTATACCAAATTTTGGATCAAAATGGATTCAATTGTGATGTTCTAACAGTGTGGTAATTTAAAAAGACCTGAAAACTGACTGACTTCAGAATTCTGTTGTGATGTTTTTACAGTGTGGTGATTTTGACAGAGCTGGTTTAGTTCTGTGGTGATGTATTTACAGTGTGGTGATATTGACAGAGCTGGTTGAGTTCTGTTGTGATGTTTTTACAGTGTGGTGATATTGACAATGCTTGTTGAGTTCTGTTGTGCTGTTTTAGCAGTGTGGTGATATTGACAGGACTGTATGAGTTCTGTTGTGATGTTGTTGCAGTTTGGTGATATTGACTGGGCTGGATGAATTCTGTTGTGATGTTGTTACAGTTTGGTGATGTTGGCAGGACTGTATGAATTATGCTGTGATGTATTTACAGTGTGGTGATATTGACAGGACTGTATGAGTTCTATTGTGATGTATTTACAGTGTGGTGATATTGACAAGACTGTATGAGTTCTGTTGTGATGTTTTTACAGTGTGGTGATATTGACTGGACTGTATGAATTCTGTTGTGGTGTTTTTACAGTGTGGTTGTATTGTCAAATTTTTAGTAATTGTGTTGCAACTTTCTGACAATGTAGTTATATTGAGTCACATCAGTGACCTGTATTAATTCTAAACATAATAAAATATCTTGGCGAAGGTGGTTATATTGACCGACCTGTGTGAATTCGGTTGTGACGTTCTAACTGACTAGGTTTCTGAAATGTCTTTCCACAGATTGCACATTTATGCGAATACCCTGATCGGTCGACGTTACGTTTGTAAGAACGGTGGTGTAAAGATGATCTGAAAACATACAAAAAAAGATTACTAAATAGCTTGGCAGCAAATGACACTGTAATAGTCATAGTAATCCTAACTCAAAATAACAACGAAAGAATTGCTATTAAAAACATATAGCTGTATACATTTGTTTAGTTAGGGGTTAACACAGTATAGAAGCCTACTGCATGACCAATGAGTGAAGGATTTGTTTGTTTGTTTGATTGGGGTTTAACATTGCACTCAAGGGTATTTCATATGACGACTGATTGTCCACTTCACACTGTTCCTTGCCTCATTACGGTGGAAAACTGAGAAGAAACCTCTTAAAAACCACCCCTCCAATTGCCGGAGCCACATCCTGTGACTCTTTCATATACCTGAGGGTCAACAAATGGACTTGATCAAGTAGGCTTTAGTAAGCACACTCGCTAACCACTAAGCCTCAGCCACGGGCTTCCAATACGTGAAGGAAATCACCCTCTACATCACTGGTAAAAGATGATTACAAGACAAGACAATCACAAGGTTTAAGGTTGCTCCTTAATTCTGTGAGCATATGGGCCATAGGAAGCTCACACCAGCTGCCCATTGGCTGCCTGTCACCTGTTCAGTTGTTTGGTAAATTTTAATCAACTTTTTATCAAATACTTTCAAATAATTTCATCATCAAATAAAAATTAAAAAATGACTCAAAAGCAACTAACTTGATTTTGTAATGTTGTTTCATATGTTCTCTTAGCTCTGTAAGTCGCCTAAATTCTTGTGTACACTGTCGGCATGGATACATTCGTGTTCCTTCCTGTTCTTCACGATGTTCTTTCATATGGCGGTCTAACTGACTCTGTGACAGAAAAAATATAGAGGTGTAAGTTAGTGCTATTGAGCTTTATTGGTTTCTTTGAATGGGAATTTATGTTGTTTCCTTCATATTCAAATAATACAGGCCTTGGAGGCTAAGCAAATCACCACTTACTTCACTGGCAGAAAACTAGGACAAGCTACAAAAGACAGGCTCAGATTGTAATACATGGTAAACTAAGACAAATTATGCATAGTTATTGTGCTAGATGCAATAAGGATTTGTCATTGTGACGAGTCCTGAGAGCCCCCCAGGTAAACTGGATGCTCTCACTGTCTGGGTTGATCTCTACATGACGCAGGAATAATATCTAAAAAGGCATTATTTCTACCTGCTATTTAAATGATATGTGGGAATAATACTTGGAGAGGCATCATTGATACCTTTAAACTGAATGATAAATGGGAATTATAAGAAAGGAGGCATTATGACTACGTATAAACTGAATGATGTTGAAATAATAGAAAGTGAGCCATTATTACTACCTGTAAACTGAACTCATCTCCACACTCTGGACACATCAGAGTCTCTTCTTTCTCATGTAACATGATGTGAGCCTTGAGGCTGGCAATACGGGAGAACTTCTTCCCACATTCAGGACATGTGGGGTCCTCATTCTCACCCACATGGGTGGCCAAGTGGAGATTAAGATTCTCTTTGATGTTAAATGAGCTGGTGCAGTGGTAACACCTGAATGGTTTGTCATCGTCGTGACTCTTCATGTGGCGCTGATACTGGTTCCACTTGTTAAACACCTTTGAGCACACCTCACAGGTAAACGGGCCCTGGAAAGTCAATTATATACAACTATATATGCAATATTAGAGCTTATAAAGTTATTTTGAAGACAGTACTTTCTGGTAACCAAATCTCCTGTATAGCTATCTTCTTTAGTCAAATATAATTTAATTGCATCGACATTAAAACTGCAATACTCTCTTCAAAGTGAGAAAACATAGAGAAATGTGAAGATAGTGAATACAGAAAATCCATCTATAAATCCTGATCACCTATAAATGATTAGTGCAACAATACAATACCTTTCCTATGGGTTTTTTGAGCTGTTGCTGTTGTTGTGGGACAGGAGGAACCATGATAAGTTCTGGTTGATTTGGCTGTGAGATGAACAGGCTGGAGGGCTGAAGGGCAGTCAGAGGTTGACCACTCCCACAGAAACTCTCCATCTCCCCCAAGTCAGAGGCAGTGTGAGCCACCAATACCGTTCCCGGCTGCAAACCCATCTCAGCCGCAAACTGACCAGCCATGGTGGCATCCTCTAGGGCATGGTGGGTCACATAGACAGTGGCATTTGGATTAGAAGCCGTGACAGCTTGAATTGCCTGCCCCAGGTCTGTTGTTGTGCCATCAGGTTGAGTGACGAGCAGTGTCTGCTGAGATATAACTTGTCCGTTTGGGTCATCTGTCGTCTGAACCAAAGTAACCGTTTCCTCACCAACATTGTGACCGGCCGATTGGACTTGTGCGAGGTACTGAGCATACTCTTCAACTGTAAGTAAAAGACATGATGGTTATTAGTGGTATAATAAGATATATGACCATTCATAGAGATAAACACTCATTATTATTGTGCCTTAAATATGGTGTCATTTAATTGATAGTAAGATTACAGGCATTGTTGTTCTTCATCTCATGCCAGTCTTCTAAACCATACTTTAATGTCAAACTCAAGTAAAATGTACTAAATAATTTTATTTGCCAGGAAAGTACCAGGCCACACCCAAATTCATATTGAGAGGTTCCAACCGAATGGTAGATTGATTTATTGATTGGTGTTTTACGCTATGTGCTTACGGGTATTCACTTATCGATTCCAACTACAATCGACATTGGCTGCAATAGCCCAACCAAAGATGTGAAGCATTTCCATAATGTTGGAAATTTACTTTTTCTCCAGTGCTAAGTTAAGACAGTATTGCTACTCTTCAAACAGTTTGCCCTTAGCCAGAGGGTGCCCAATGGTATAGGAAACCAAAATGCCACCAGCAAGAATGACAGGGCATTTAAAGGACACATCAGTTATACAACGATACCACAAGAGAATGACTTTGTTTGGGCCCTGCCTCCGAGTGGGTATTTTACTTATATGACGAATGTTTAGTCCAACAATAATTAACACCATAATACACCCATAAAATGTAATGTGTTTTGATAAAAAGGTCACCTCAAAAAGGTAAGTAGCATATTCACTCCTGAAATATGAATGAAAGTCAAGCAGAATTTTAGCATACCTGTAATACTGTTTGAACATGTTAACAGCGATATAGCCAAGACGGCCGCTTCACAGTTTGCTTTCTGTTGCAAAAGTAACCTTTTATGTAAACGTAAAGGCTATGCAGCCACGTAGGGCTCAAGTTTATTAGAAATGGTTTTATTTCAATTGATATTATTTAAAGCGGTCATTGTTATGAAACGTCAACAAATGATGTGCTTTCCTCCTAAAAATAGCCATGAAAGTAAGCCATTTTATGCATAATCTGCTAGCTGAGTAACACATTCATGGACTGCTGATTATAATCCCAGGTGTGACCTAGTTCACGAACTGTGTGCTTGTATATGGTCAGCTTCAGTGCACTCATGGAGTTTTGTCAGGTTATTTTTTTTTATATTGGTTACATGTTAAACTCTTGGTAAAGTCTGACTAAGAAAAATATGGAAAAATATGGAAAAAAACGCTTTGCTTTTGTGACATCCCAGGCCTGTGCTGTTGGGAAAAAGGGTCAGAAAGAGGTTCCCCATAGTTATGCAAACTTAACTTAGGAGGACCTATTTATAACTTTTCCTAAATGTTTGCAGTCCTTGTCTAAATTTGCATTTTGCTATCGATTTTTAAAAATTTTGTCATATGATCAAGAAGGTTGTGTTGTAAAGCATTTTTGCTTTATTTTTCACCAAGGCACATTTATGTATTTTTTAAAATCTGTAAACAAGGGGAAAATGTAAATGTTAGGTGGTGCCATTTCACAAAACCATCCTCAGACTTACTTATGTTGAACATCGCTACATGCCATGACAATATGTTTAATACTGTTCGTCATGGTATTTAAGTTTAATGTACAGTAAGCAAATATTTTGCCCTGTGAATGGAACTGTTTAGGAGAGGGTTTCATGATAATCAACAAATATAAGCTTACAGCCACAGGCAAAAATGAAATACCGGTATGGAAAATAACCATTCCTCTCGAGCAAAATGAAAGGACCTGATTATGCAGGGAATACACTGCATACTGGGTTATGCCAGTATAGCATGTGCTATATAATGACGGTACCTGGATCTAATAAAGGGTAGGCCTACTGGTAGATATATTTATTAGCGAAGGACCCCTAAAATAATAAACTAGTTAGGCCTGATCTATTGAAATACAAGCTTTCTCATTTGTAACTTTGTTATTCAGATGTAAAGTTGGAAAAAATTACTCATTCTTTCAAAAAGGTATATAAACGAAGCAGCTGACTATGATATCCAGACTACCTGTCAAGACTGGCTCAACAAAACGTGTGAGATTTATTAAATCACTGAACTCTGAAGTTAGTATAAAACGTTGGCCTATCTTGTTAGCAAAATTAATGCTACTGCGAAAAGAAAATACACGATCTACATGGTTTGGACCTACATGTAGTCAATAAAAGTTTTTTTTTAATCTTGCTCGTGTCATTCGTGGGTAAGCTATTGCAATTTAGGTACCCAGCCTCTGCGACCGACTATCAGAATCAAAACGAAGTGCGATGTAAGGACAAATTCTAGCGCTAGCTTCTTGTATATCTGCGCCTTCGTATTCCTGCGCCATCAACATCACCCGCGCAAGGTTTACTCTTAGGGACTACAGCGTCTACAGAAACGTTCGCTTAGCAACATCAATTCTTTTCTTTTCTATATTATGTCAGAGTTTCTTTTTTCACAGCTGACCCATACCTGTTACACTTTCAACTTGTATTTGCTCCTCGGTGTTCGTTTCCAAGGACATTATTCAAGTCAAAATTCCAAACCAAGATGGCGAATTTTGAGCAGTGTACATCAAAACGAGGCTTCATGACAAAATAACCCGGATGATAACAAAACCGATTTATACCAACAGAATGTCGGGATCTCGTGAAATAAGACTGATTGAAAATGAGCTAAGAATCTCAATAACAATAAAGTGTCTTATTCATTATTTTTGCATCATAGCTATGGGTGGATAAAATCTGAGGAAAATGAATGCTCTTCATCGTACCAAGTGAGACGGTTCTTTTTTAAAACCTAACAAAATAGTGCAGAAATGTTTCAGGCCAGAGTACTGCTGAGTGCTGCAGTTAGGTCGAAAGAAGAGCCAGTGTTTGTCGGCCCGCTGTCAGAAAGGAGGGAGTCTTTGTTCTTATCGACGGGATATCGCACTGTTATTAACCATGCAGTAAAATGAACGAAAAATAAGCCAAACAATACTAGTTTTTCTTTTTTGCCAATGTTTTTTCGTTTGAATAAACATGTCTTTCTTAAAATGAACAAGCCGCTGATGCTACAAAAGATGTTTCGGGCGATTTGCTTTTGCTTCCTACTTTCCACATAACCTTTTTTTTATTCTGCACAACATAAATTAACATGTTTAATTTTACGCTAAACTGATAATTATCGTGTATGAGCATCATTCAATAAGATCTGTCATTTCCGAGTAAGTTCAATTACTAAGTGGGTAAATGGATCTTAGTATTGGTACTCCATATTATTATATAACTGACAGGAGAACGTTTGGGTAAATCGAAGTTACTTCCCCTTGCTACTCTTCGCGGAACCTGTCAAATGCTTAAAAAAGTGAACGAGGTACATTATGCTCAATTGAGACCTTGAGTAAAAGTCCTGGAGATAATGAAGTGTCGTGTTATCACCAAGGGTTTGTTCTTCAATGACATAATTGGTTTTGTTTGTCATTTCTCTTCAATTGACGATAATGATATCGGTCTGGGCTAATGCACATAATTTGCAACAACAACACACTATTTAAAGTGGAGTCCGACATGGATCATAGTAAACTAGGCTCAGCTTGTCAGGTAATAAAATCAATAGTAGTTTTTATAAATCATTGGTTATATTTCTGTTATCTGTTGTCAAAAATATTCACAGATTGATAGTCAACACGGATCATATAATTTTATACGGTTAGACCAGTGAAATAAAAAACGTTTTCAAAGCAAGCTGTTCATTAAAAGCGTTAGGAACCTACGCTTTTATAACCAGCGATCAGCTTAAAGTAGCCCATACTGACTGTACCCTATACGCTGTGCTATGCACAGCCCTTTTGCTATTCAGTTTTGACTGTATTGTATAAATTTTGCAAATGTTTTTGACACCTATATTAGGAAGAATATATTTCAACTCTGCCCCACGTCAACTCGGCTTCAACCTAGCACAATGAATAAGGCTAATTCCTCCGTCTTAGCCCTACGTCCCGCCTATCTCAACCAATGGTGAAGGTTGGAAATTGATCCGCCGCTAT
>JARFOD010115523.1:0-15027 GCA_031763545.1 Mopalia muscosa
AAAAGAATGATATTAATTACTAAAAAATTGTACCAGCTTAATCGGAGCCTCAAATATGATGTTTAGAATCTGAAATTCAAAACATATTTAAAGAACACTCGATCATCTGCCCAAATTGTCTTAAACAAAAAACAGTAAAGAAATTCTTGATTGGAGATACAATGTATATATACTTATGTTTACGGCGTATATTGTTTTGATTTTTCAAGAAAAAGGATGAAATTAATTTTAATTTAATTTAAAAAAACCTTTTTGACATAAGTTGACAATAAATCCAATTGATTGTTGACAGGTTGCTAGAACGACTCTGTTACCCGGAATCCTGAAGACGCTGGGCAGTAACAAGAAGATGCCACTTCCGTTAAAACTCTTTGAAATCTCTGATGTGGTTTTTCAGGATAAAAATACAGGTTTGTTACTGTAGTTGGGGGTCCACCTTGACTATGTGCTTTATTCATTAGTCTGCTGAGCTACCCCTTAGTGTACAGTGCCCACTGTTGACCATAAGCGTAAAAGAAAGTTTATCAATGACAGCATTGACCGCAGAGCTAATATAACAAGGCTTTTCTAGGGTCTAACATGTCGAGTAATAACAAAATAATAAATAAATAAGGCACCTTCTACTTTTTTTAATTACATGAAGCCAAAGTGAGTCAAAAAAATATTTCCAGACAAATCAAAAATGGCATTTTCAGACCCTCCTGAATTTTAGCACAAAGTTTCCAATGAAAGGTTATCCATGAATCATCATAATAAACCTCAAATAGATTTTAATCGATGTAATGCATATATATTGGTATATTGATATCCTCTCCCTAAAGGCAGCAGGTTTCGTCTCTTACTCAGAGAATACAAATTCATCATTTTACTGTAAGGTTATTGTAGCTGTTTAATGCTGGATTTCATCACTTTGTACATGAACTACACTTGAACATGGCGTTAGACATTAATCAATTATATTTTGTTGCCTATATTCAGTCTTTTTCTCCATAAATTGTTTTTTCGAATCCTAATCTTACACCGTTGTGTTTGTAGATGTTGGAGCACGTAATGAGCGCCACCTGTGTGCTGTAAATTACAACCAGACCTCCGGTTTTGAGGTGATACATGGTTTGTTAGACAGAATCTTACAGCTGCTGGAGGTCCCCTACTCCAGTGATAACACAGGCTACCATTTACAAGACTCTCAAGGTAACTTATTATTCAGATATCAAACTACAGTACCTGCCTACCAGATTTTATTTTTTCAAGGACCCGTGGCTGAGTGGGTTTGCTTACTTATCCTACTCTCATGTACCATCCATGGGCTCACTTCCGCTAGGATTTTGTTTGGTGTATTTTTTGTCTAGACATGCTGTCACCTGGTGGATTCTATTCAAACCGGATTTTATTATTTCATATGACAAGATTACTTTCTGTGATTGTTCTGTTCTGGTCAGTAAATTTGAATAATGAATGAAAATGTTGTGCAGCTGGGCCAGTAGCTGATAGTGGCAAGGCTTACGGCTTCAAATCACCCTGTAGACACATGGGTATACATTAAACAAATCATTAAAATGGATAAGATTGTTAAGTTTCAAAGTATCTAATATCAGTATGAAATACAGCTTTCAGAGGTAAGGGACAACATAGTGTTGTCGTTGTACCGTCCTCTCATTGATTGTTGCCAGGGAGGTGGAGGTATTTCACACATTAGGCGGATTACATTCACATGAGTGAAATAACCTGGAGTATGCTGTTAAATCCCAAACAAACATTGCCTTTACACACACCAATCAAATCTTTACATAACTCACCATTATTTAACAGGACCTTAGAATAAAATTTGTTTATTTTCTAGATCAAACATATTTTCCTGGACGCTGTGCCGAGATCATCGCTCGAGGTCAACCAATCGGAAAGCTTGGAATTTTACACCCAGATGTAGTGACAAAGTTTGACCTCAACAAGCCATGTGCTGCTCTAGAAATCAATGTTCAGCTTTTCTTATGATAGATTGTTATATGAAGTAAATTAAAATATATATGGAGGGCTTAAGACCATACCTGCCAATGTCCAAAAATGAAATTTTGAGAAAAACAAGTCCAAAAATTTTATGTAAGCTTTTTAAATATTTAAGTCGTCTTTTATATTTTTGTTGACAAAGTTAATGCTGGGGACTTGTACTCATTGGACCCTGTGTGGGTAAATAAACATGCCAGAAATGGTCATAGGCAGGTCTGATTCTAAGCCCTCTATATTGACCTAATTTGTATGCTGTTTTTAAGATGAGATTTTATCTTGCTCCTACTTATTTATCTGTGCTGCTGCAAGCTGGATGTGGTGTAACATCCTAATCAATGTAAGTCTGCCAGATTGTGAGCATTTCCTTTGGAGAATGACTGGTAAATTCAGTAATTCACCAATATAAAATGGTATCAGAAGATGCCATATTGCTTTAATGTTGGATGCCAATGTTGTGTCATTACCCCAGCATTAAGCGGACATACAAGTGGCATAGTATCCCCCGTCACACAAACACAATGTACCTAGTCTCAGCACACTTTGTTATAGTCTCAAACACAAATAATATGTTTACATTTTATCGATGAGTTCCATCTAATTGATTTACAATAATGTGTAGATATAAATCCCACTGGCACAGGGATGTCGATTTATAAAAAATGATGATCATGTTCTAGATAAACTATCAGAGTATATCTTCTCTTTTTTTGAGGTTTGAATAAGCAATTTATTTACAAAAAAAAAATTTTGTTATTTTTTTTTTTAATGTATTTTATTTTCCACAGATAATATCTTAATGACCATGTACATGGTATATAAATTATGTGATGAATATGTTGTCAAATATATCATTTGGCAAACTGGTTTTTCAAATTAAAATGATTGACAATAGATATGTCCACTAAGGAGAATGAGAGTTACTAGTTGTTGAATCCTGAGGAAACTTTCTCTTCAACCAGAAGATCTGTTAGATTTGTATATGCTTTATTGGGTCTTTGTGAGAGGAGCAGATGTTTTAGATACAAGATTTTGAATTTCTGTATATGAAGGAGGTCCAAAATTTTTTTTATTTTGGATAATAATTTGTTAGTATTTCCATAAACTAAGAAGACATTTTGCATTGCTCCTTGTAAGAAATTTCATCATGAAAAGGTTTCTTAAGCAGGCTATTTTGTAATTGTTAATAATATGTAGAATCTGTACAGGGGAAAATCACCAGGAATCCATTGACATTTATTGTGGTCTAATACATTGACTCAAGATTACCTGTTTAAAGGGAGTGTACTTATGTGTTTCTGGCTATACATGTATAGCCCAGGAGCAGTATTCATTTTCCCTCAGAGAGCAAAACACTTCACATTTGATGATGGTGTGTCTCATTTCCGTCAGTTAAGGGAATACCCTTGAGCATTGCACTAATTAGTTGACTGGATCTTTAGACAGGCCTAGTTATTGTTGACCCATTGAGCTCGTATTAAAACCTGTTGCTTTTTCCAGGGGATTGGGTCAGGGTTTTATTCTCACTCATGAGCCACCATTGCTTTCACTTGGCTTCTGTAAATCACAATCAAGAAAAGTTTAGAACCCCTGTATAATAAGAGTCCTACAAAAAAACAAACATTATGTCTGCAGCAAATCAACGCTTTTTTTACCAATAATGTATCTGATCTGGACCAAATTGTCTAATAAAATGTGCTTTAATATATATATGTATATAACATTCTTTGGTTTTTTTTCCTTGTTTAGGCAATGGGGCTGTTTATGTTACACAAGACAGTTGTCACCAATTGGTATTCAGGGGGTGGTTGGAGGGAGCTTCATGTTGCCCTGGTGCTCTCAGAGCTAAAGGGGAACAGGAAGCAGATCTGTTTGTGGTGTATTACGTCCTGTTGTCTTGTATTTGTCCCGTCTTGTCTTTGTTGCCAGTAGTGTCAAGGGTGATTTCCTTCACCCATAGGGCTGGCACGTCGCCATATATGTGAAATACCCTTGAGTACGACATTAAACCCCAAACAAACAAACAAATTGGTATTAATTGTTCAGTTTAGACATAATGTAGGAGGAAAATGTTGAAGTTTTCCACGTTTTGCCACCCCGGTGTAACCTTCTCCTCGTGTCCAGGCATCTTTAACATTAGGTGCGTGACCGTAACTTGGTGAAGATAGCGAGTGAGCTTCCTAAACTGAACTGGCTTCAATGTACCTTTCACTGAATAGAGTCCGCCCTTCGACCATCTGGTATATTACCGAGTTACATGTTGTGGCTCTGGCAATCGCATTAATAAAAACTTATTTTCATCTGATCAAACATGTCTTAAAAATATGTTTTCATCAAATGAAATGTTTTTTTCAGCAATAAAAATGGATTTTAAATGGTGAAAATTCGAATGCAATTGATTGGTCAAAAGCTTAATGACGTATGTTTAAACCCCAAACAAACAAAGCTACGTCGCAACTCTTGGGGGGAAAATCTTAATTTGCGTGATATCTATTTATTGAAATGTGACAGTTTGTTTTAATTGAACACAATTAGCTTTATTCATTAGCACAAATGACCACGACAGGCCAAAAACTTAACAGATGTTCCCTTTTACTCCCCAATCAAACAAATCAACATTTTTTGTTTGGATCCTATGTTGCTATTGACCAGGAGGTGGGTTTCCTTCACCAACAGGGATATTATTTTTTATATATCATTTCTATGGATACAAAGTTGAACTTTGTTTCCACAGTAGAACTAAAAATAATGTATGTTTGTGATGTTCTGTATTTCTGTCCGTCGTCATATAAGTGAAATACCCTTGAGTACGACGTTAAACACCAATCAAACAAACACTCTTTTACCAAAGTCTATAGTTAAATTAAGTTAAAAAATAACAAGTATCAATCTTGAATTGCTGCAGTTTGCTTTACATTTTTAATCAACAGACTCATAAACAAAATAAATATATATATCACACATATGAGGGTCATTTGTAATAAATATAAAACAATGTATGTTATCGGTAATACTTGTGTTTATATTCAACCAGAAGCGGATGAGCCTTGTAAAACACTTGCTTAGGTCCTGAAGACATTTGTTGTTGTTGTAGTACTACATGTCTTAACCTTAAAGATAATGGTGACCGGAAAGTAGGGATTTAATCCAGAGTCTTAAATTTGTACTTTATCTGTCTGTGTCATTCGAGCTAAAGGGTAATGGGAAGCAGATTTGTTTGTGATGTTCCGTATTTGTGTGCGTCGTCATATAAGTGAAATACCCTTGAGTACGACGTTAAACCCCAATCAAACAAACAAACACATCCTGTGTCATTCGATGAATTCGAATCTTTCTTCTTTTGGTCATCAGAATCTAGTCCCTTCAATGGATTAATGTCTTGATGTCTATTTCACAATGACATGTACCCAGACATCATTCACATTACATGGTGCTGGGTTTTTGGGGTTTTTTTCTAATCACGTGCATGTTACACTTTGTAAACAACTGCATTCAATGATCAAGGTCATCAGTGACCATCAGTGTTTAAATAAAGAATCTGATTAATTGGTGTTTTATGCCATACTTAAAAGGTATTTCACCTATGATGATAAAACGATCTACCCATAGACACACTAACACAACCATTGCAAAATTACTGTTCCTCTATTGCTTATTGTGTAAACACACTAGCCTATGACAGGCAGTCAGAAATAACTCTCTTGTTGCCTACATTGGTCTTTGAATAGATATGTTTGCTGCTCTATTCTTAATATTTATACAAGTTATGACAACAATTTCAGGAAAAAAAATGTCCACACTTGCACAGTCAGGCCTTTGTAATTTGTTGTTTTTTTAATTATGGTTTTTTTTTTTTACAAAAAATTTTATATTCTGTTAATATTGCTCTTTACACAGACAAACACTCTTTTCCTATTCCAATAAATAATTGTTTTGATTGATTTTTTATTTTTTTTTAAATTTAATCTGAGATAACAAAAGCCTTCATGAGGACTCGGATCTGTTCCACAACATCTCCCTTCAGAGTGAGGACAATGCTTCCGTCCATCGGTTCATTCGGCTGAAACAAATAGACAGATTCATTCAATGATGTAGTGAAAGAAATAAACACTACTGGTTGACGTTAAAGACCCTGCTAGTCAATGGTACGTTGCAGATTTGGAAAACTGGAAAATGTTTTAATGCCTAAAGTGATTGTTTGTTTTAATAGAATTAATAAATGAACTTGAGATTATTTCACTTGGAAGAAGTGTGCCAGCATAAGGTGTAAATGAAACCTCACTTGCCACAAACAATAAAAAAATAGGACAATCAGAAGATTGCTAACAAAGATAACAGATTGGCTGCTTTAAAGAAGTATCTCCCCTGTTTGTGGATGAGCAAAATGAAACAATCGATTTAAAATTTAACTTGTTGCAACTGGTGTACCAATCTAAAACCTGGAATGGATGTACATGAGCATATTCAATTGATACATAGTATATACAATGACTGAAGAGACATAAAATCTTACATCGTGTCCAGCTGGAGGTGACCAGGTAACCGTAACAGCCTTCTGAGTACCAGCTTCTACTAAACCCTGAGAGAAACAGAGAGATATAATCATTTGTTTTAGAGGGATTTAGAAGTCCATTCACAAAAAATAGTACAATTTTAAGTAATAACTTCTGGTTGATTATCCAGATATTATATGCTTGAGAACGAAGTCAGAATAGACACTGAATGTTACACCTATATTAAATCAGAACTTGTTATCCATAAAGCCTTGTGTTTTAATAAAAACTAAATGTTATAGCCAGGCGCAACGGTTATAGGGTTTCCAAGTTCAATACCTTTAAGCAAAAAAAATAATAATAATCTAATTTTGATATTACAATGTACGTTCAATTAATCAAAGGAGAAAAATGAAAAAAAATAAATGAAAAAAATAATCAGATCTTGGGCAGTATCAAATCCTCAATATTGGTTTAAGAGATGAATGTGCTTCTATATGCGCTATCTGGAACTGATGTGTTAACATGGTTGAATAATTTTGTGTTCTATATTTTTACATGCAGTAGAATACTGTTATTGTCTGAATTTTAATATATTTATCCAAATGGCATAATTTTCTCAAGCTTTAACTGTCTTCATAACAGTAAACCACAGAATCTATTACAAATATGCTGGGTAAATAGTTCTTGAAAAGAAGATGTTTTCATTTTTTTTTTCAGATCTGCTTCCCTCATCTACTAACTGCTATGAAACATGATTGTTTCTGACAATATCACTGCCAGGACTTAACCATTAACTTAAGGAAATGGTAGCAGTCTGTGAGAATCATTAAAACAAGAAGCTACCTCACAAACATCAGACCCTCTGGCTAAGGACAGTTTGTTTGAAGAGTAGAAATACTGTCTTTACTTAGCACTGGAATAAAATTAACTTTCCAACATTATGGAAATGCTTCACATCTTGGTTGTGCTAGTGTCAATTATTGTTGGTGTACAATGCTGTCATATAAGAGAAATACTCTTAAGCACCAATCCATCCAACAATTGATCACAACCATCAGCCAAGATAGAAACAGGAAAGCACTAAATTTAATAATCCCACAATGTACAAACATTGTCTAAAGAGAACCACTGCATTGGTAATAATGGTAGTCCCACACAAAAATGATGACAAGTCTTACCTTTTGTGGCTCTATATTGAACCCTTTAGCTATCAAAGGCTGTATATTATCAAAGGTAAACTCCCCACTCTGGAAAACAAAACCAAATAAAATTTAATATATAGTCCATGTATAGTTAAAAAAGTTCTGAAATAGTAACATACATTTATACAGTGAAAACAAAACAGCTATAATAACCATACGTATGGATGAACTAAATTGTCTTTGATGCTGACAAAATATGCTGTTTGTTGACTGGTTAATGATATATCACATGGTATTTCACTCAAACAACTGTGCACCAGCTCAGTGAGTGGGAAGAAATCCACAATAGACTTCACTGGCAACAAACGATGATCAAACATGCAAATCAGAGAGACTATAGAAGACCTTAGATTTCAACACAATACAAAGAGATATATTTAACAGAACATTTGTCAACAAAATTCCTATGCAACTCCTCGGCTACAACATAGTATGATAAAATGTTTGAGCATGAATCTGGTAAATTATTCCATATTTAAAGATGTCTTTATTTTCATATAGGCCTATATATAGCCAACAGTTTTTTAGTATTAGGCTCATCTTTAAACTGACGGGAAAATTAACCCAATCCAGGTTACAGCTACTATTTGGTGGAATCGGAGGGTTAACCTGATCAAGTTTAAAGCTACTATTTGGTGGAATGGGAGGGTTAACCTGATCAGGTTTACAGCTACTATTTGATGGAATCAGAGGGTTAACCTGATCAGGATTACAGCTACTATTTGGTGGAATCGGAGGGTTAACCTGATCAGGATTACAGCTGCTATTTGGTGGAATCGGAGGGTTAACTTGATCAGGATTACAGCTACTATTTGGTGGAATCGGAGGGTTAAGCTGATCAGGTTTACAGCTACTATTTGGTGGAATTGGAGGGTTAACTTGATTAGGTTTACAGCTACTATTTGGTGGAATCAGAGGGTTAACCTGATGAGGATTACCGCTACTATTTGGTGGAATTTGGAAGTGAAGTCTGGAAGTTGACAAGTGAGGTAATTTAATCTGTGTTGGGCGGTCCTTTGACGTCACAACATTTTTGGTAGTGGTACTTTTATTTGTCAAAAGGTTACTTATAAGACATTAAAGGACCACCTGCAACACCCTTTTTTTGATATAACAAGACTTCCGTAGTCCTAGAAATCCAATGAAACCATCTTTGAAAGCTGAACTTAGTAGAAAATGTTTCTTGGCAAAGGTTGAAAACTTATAGCTCAATCAAATTTAAATATATTTAAATGTTCTTACTATAAAGAGATTCATGCACAACATGGTGTCTACAATCTAACTATAGAATGGAGAAAGATAGAAAGGGTAAGGTCAATTGTTCTCTATCTAAATAGGAACAATTCTGGCCCAGATCTAGCCAAAGCCTTCAGACTCGAAGATGGCTCAATATTTGCGATGTTGGTCTAAATTTCAAATATGACTACTTAAGTTTATTGGACAGAGAATATTACAAATGTGAGCCAATAGAGCTACATGCAGGAACTAAACATCGTTAAACCATGCAAGAGATTCTAATGGGATGGAATTATCAATATGTAATTGACAACTATCAGACAGCTACTTACATATAGCTTGGTAACTGTGCTCCCTTGCATGAAGGGCTAACCAAAGGGAGGGAGAACTACTAGAGTTACTAAGCTAACCTCTACTATGACCTAGGCAAGATTTCTATCAGTATCACATTTGTATTTTGTTGTAGCTAGTTCAGCAAAAACTACATGTACATCTGTAATAAAATACTCACTTTCTTCCGAAACTAATAAAAACAAACAATAAATAAAACTTAAGTCCTGTTGAATCACTTTTTAAGGAAAATTAACGACAACCAAATTCATACTGATTGTCTTGATCGTTCAACTTATTTTGACCTGTCATTATCATGTGATTAAGGTCTCCAAATAAGTTTTTTGCACGGCCTAATAATTTGAACATGTTAATGAGTAAACACCCAATGTCCTGGATTACAACCTGTTATCATAGCTACGACATTAGACAAACCTTCTCTCGTGGCTACAGTAACACATTTCATAAGAGCAGCATTTAATGTCAGTTTAATTTAAATTAATGCCACATGCAGTCAAAAACAAGTATTGATACAAATGCATAAAAAACATCCAGACATATTGACAAAAAAAGTTCTAACAAAATGGAAGATAATTTGACAAATGTCTTAGCAATGAACTGATCACAAACTGAATTAAGCTCTTAAAATTATTATATCAAATAAAGGTGTGAATAGGTTTAGACAGATGTAAGCTTAACAGATTTAATTTCTGAATTAGTGTAACAATATCCAAACGTACCTTCTTAGTTTCCTGTGTGCATCAGGTGAAAGATCATCAAAGATAACAGCCAGTTAGTGAAACAGTGCAATCATAATGAGAGGGGTGCAACCATAAAGATAGAATAGCCAGATATGTGACAAACACATCAACATTTATAAAGAACACACAATTAAAATTTGACTGAATAAATACACACACTTTGTTTATTAGTAAACATATAACATGTATATGTAACGGCTTTATATGCACATAGTTTAATGATAAGACTAGCAATTTTTCATGAAAATTTTGTCATCACTCATTCTGTAAAATAACTAAACTGAGAAGGCAAATCTGCCAATATCAAATCCAATAGGTGCATTATGGTTTGGAGCTGTTGCTCTGGTGCTCTCAGAAATACGCAACAACATGGAGCTGATGTGTTACAGGGTCTTTGATTGACGTGTAACTGTCCTGCCGTGCCAATGTTTGTGCATAGTGACACTGCTGGTGGTTTACTTCACCCATTTGTCTGGTGGGCCGTCATGTGAGTGAAATAACCTTAATTATTAATATTAATGTTCACCGTGGGGAAAAGGGGCATTGTTTTTAACTTTGTATGTTACAAAAGCCAATGTTCAATGACTTAAAAGCCATACAGTGAAAAATTGCTAGTCTTGTCATTTGGGTTTAAAAAATTAGCAATAAAACAAATTTTCATTAAAACAAGATTTTATTATCAGGATTAATGTAATGGTTGTAATGTTAAAAAATATATAAAAACCATAAAAATAGAGGCCGTAATTTGATCCTACCTTTTTCTGACTGACAGCCATGGTTCTTACACAGCCAACAAGAAGTTCTCGACTAGCCGGCACGAAGTCATCATCTTTTGCTCGACAATAAAGTGTAAATAAAACAGGAGTTGGGGGCGGTTTGGCTTCTAGAATTGGTTAAAACAAAGAGAGAAATGAGTCCAAATCGCATCTGAAACCTACAACCCAAATATCTCCCCCCATATTTGTTGCTAAAAAACCCCACCACCACCACCAGACGCTTGTACTCTGATAACCATTTGTCAAAAGGACATTTATGTAATACATAATTTTGTCAAAGACAATTTTCTGTGTGAATTAGTAAATTCCTGAGTATCACAATCTATATTCCAGTATTTGTTAATACCTGTTCAACAAACAAGGATAACTTTCTCAAAGTCTCACCAACACAAGGTTGATCCCCACTATTTGGTCAGAGACATGTATGTCCTGGCTGCATTAAATAACAGATTTACCTTCTTCTTCATCAACCAATCGTGGTTCAGCCGCTAAAGATTCTATCTCAGGTGACTTCTTGTCCACGCCCTCTAAATACATGATGCGAGGTTTGGCCACACCCACCATCTGAAAGCTGTATGTGTCCTCCTATATGGTTAACACAGATGATAGCCTGGTTAATGTCATAGTATACAGGAAAAACAGGATTTATTGTTTCAGTTGATTGACAATTTTTTTTCTCCAGATATGCACACGTCTCTTTGTGTAGGGAACAAAATGACTCGAGGCTCTGTATTATCAGACATGCTTACATGTAAATACAATATGACTTTTGGTTGGAAGGTTAAGATGAAGATACAATATCTGATTGATCACTATAAATCATCATCAGACCTGCTCAAATATGCTATGACTTTTGATTGGGTGGTCGAAATGAAGATACAATCTGATTGGTCAATATTAATAATTAACAGAAATGCTCAAATATGCTATGACTTTTGATTGGGTGGTTTTACATTTTGTTAAAATCAGTTTGTTCTATCAAATTATTGTCAACTCCTGTACTTTATAATATGGATGAGAAACTTAAACAAAATGTTTGTGGTTCGATTGGGGTTTAACATTGTACTCAAGGGTATTTCACTTATATGACGATGGTTTGTCCACTTCACATTGTTCACAGCCTTATTTCGGTGGAAAAGCGAGAGGAAACCTCGTAAAAAATCACCCCTCCGATTGCCGGAGTCACAACATGTGACTCGTCATATACCTGATGGTCGACAGGCGGACTCTATCGGGTGAACGGTAATGTAAAGCAAAAAGCTATAAAGGTATATCTTGATTATAGTTTTCCAATGACAACAACATTTATGACAGATGACAATTGAATCAGCCAAAAATAAAGTTCTCAAATATATTCAATCTCATGCTGCTGGTAACAAAATGATAGTCAGCCAAGCAATAGCTGAACAAAATTTCATTTAAATAACATTAAATTCATGCAAAATTCAATTCCAGAACATAAAACAATATCAATTGAAAACAATTTTTTCAAAAGAAAGTAATTAACAGTGTGACCAACCGTTCCCACTTTCATTAACACCAAGACGTCGTGCTGAAAATCAGGATGATAAGAATACAAACAATCGATTCACCAGAGGGGTTACGTATTAACGTTTTAATAGATTTGGTGAATGACTAGGAGTTATACAAAAACTAAATGATTGATTGACTAAGGTTGAACACCACACAACCCATACTATTTCACTCAAATACTAGAGCTTAAGGCCTCTGGTTGACTGAAGTTTAACTGTAGACCACTCCCAATAAACAGTGACAGCATTAATGTAGGAGAAAGATAGATTTCAACGAGATACATCTGACAGAAGAAAAATGTACCTTGAACTCTGGGGAAGATAGAGCGCTAGGGAGTGCATCAGGGGAGGGAAGCTGCTGTGATGGAATTGTTGGGGAGGGTTTCAGAATATTTTTGCAGATAATATTCCAAACTTCAGTAGAATTAATCTCTATTTCAAAACCTGCAATACAGTTCCCATACAGTTCTCATGATAAACAGGTGATTGACCCCTGACAAAAGCCTTACCTGATGGAATAACTCAATCTTAGCATTGTCTGAGTAGTAATCACTGGCATGGTCGGGAGCAAACGTCACCATCACTTCATGAACAGCTCCTAGAGAACAGAGGAAATCTCAGTTTGACTTCGAGTACAGTTAGACACAATATTCACAACGAACTAAATTCCTAGAAGAAAAATCCGTCTTTTTGGTGATTACTAAAACTTATCCCCAATGGGTCAGTCAATTTACTAAACTATTATGAACATTCTTTGTCATTCATGAACTTTCTACATGTTTTTTATGAGCAGGTTGATCTGATCTGTTTTACAAAAAAACAGCCATCTTGTTAAGATCGTTTTTACTTTGGAATATAAGAGATTTGACAAACAAAAACATTATTTGCTTGTTACTTTTGTTTGAAGTTTGTATATACAGTTATTAATAAATACATTCATTTATTGATTGATCTGGGCTTTATGGAGTGCTTAAGGGTATTTCACCTATATGACAGCAGGGTATTCCAACAACAATTGACACTAGCACAACCATAAAATGTGAAGTGATTGGATACTTTTGGAAAATGAATCTTCATCCAGTGCTTAGTAAAGACGATAGTGCTACTCTTCAAACAAATTGCCCTTAGTCAGAGGACTTTAATAAATAATAGCATATGGGGGAAAACATTTGTACACTACAAAGCATCATCAAATGGTCCTATGGCATGATTTTTCACGATGTAAATATTAACACATTTACATGTACGGTATACCATGACAATCACAAATGAAAACCCAATAAGTGTACTAACCTGGGTGTATAGTGCCTTCAGTAGGAACACAGTCAAACACATTCTGTCCATTATAATTTTGTACACCTGAAAATAAAACATTGATATTAATACCAAAATTGAGTACTGGTAAATGAACAATTATCTGACATATTTAATACTGGTAAATTAACAGTTATTTGACAAATTAAATACTGGTAAATCAACGATCGTATGACATATAAAATACTGGTAAATGAGCGATTATATGACATGTTTTATACTGGTAAATTATCTGACATATTAAATACTGGTAAATGAACGATTATTAGACATATTAAATACTGATAAATTGACAGCTACAAAATGCCAGATCATTAATAGTTTGGCAGTGAATGTCTTGTATCTTAAATACAGGTAAATGAAAGAATATATGACATAAAATACAGGTAAACGAAAGAATATATGACATACTTAATACTGGCATATTAACAATTGTATGACATATAAAATACAGATAAATTAACAGTTATCTGACATATTAAATATTGGTACATTTACAGCTACAAAATGTCAGATGATTAATAGTTTGGCAGTAAATGTCTTATACATGTAGCTCGGAAAATAACATTACAATTCTTCACGAATCTTCAACTAAACTACAAAATCGTTGGTTGTTTGCTTGAGATTGAATTACATAATTAGATTTATTTCATTCATAGGACTTTGTAGTGTCTTAATGAAAACCCTTCCGAAAGCCAGAGAAAAAAAAATGAAGATAAAAACACCATTCATAGGACAGCCGATCATCTTGATTTTGACATTTAGCTCAGACAGCTCAGACAGCTCCACAGCGAGAAATTATCTCCAGTCATTTGCACTGTAAACTTGAAATAGCTGAGATTGTTTGAAATACATGTATAAGGTGATAATGATTTGAGATACAGTTCATCCTTACCCACAAGTGACTTAGTTTTCTTCTCATGGTTGAGATATGTAGGAAGCCCCTGGGCCCTGGAGTGTTTTAGTAAAGACAGACTGTCCAGTTTGATAGAATAGTCCACGGATAATGCAGATATATTGTGGATCTGAAATTAAAAATACATCATTTCATAAAATATTATTTTCAATATTTAGATGACAGAGCCTATACAACTACTGGAGAAGCCCAAACAAAGCTCTGATACCTCTCCATTTATAGCAATCAACCACTTTAAGGATACTCTAACCCCCCTACAGAGTGTGTTTACGTTTCGCCGTTTTACTTCTAAACTACTGTGAATTTTGCAACACATGTAAATATATTCTGAATTGTCTTTTTCTGCAGAACAATAATAAGTAAATTATTTTTTTCTAAAACTTAGGACAAAAAATATTTTGCATAAAAGGTACATTTTTGCTACCTCTTTTTCAAATTGCTACTTCTTTTACACTATTGACGT
>JARFOD010115534.1:0-11546 GCA_031763545.1 Mopalia muscosa
ACCCGTGAACGGTTAATCGAAGCATGTTTGGTTCAGGAAGCGCACTCGCTACCACTGAGCCACGGCCGCGGGCGAAAAATAATTGAGGGGAGGGAAGGAGGTAGGAATAAAATTCTTCACCGAGGCCTTGAATTTTAGGACGTTGCTACTCTGGCTTTGTTATTTCTCATGGCATCAAAGTTATTACGATCTATTCAAGACAACTCCAAACATTTTTAGTTCCTCATGAACGATAGCTGTTTGTTGCAATGAATATCAATAAAATCTTCATTTCAGTTCTTATGTCAGGATTAAGTTACCTGTCTGTGAGGAATGTTTTTACTCTCTGTCTGATATTACCTTTAGTATGTACGCAAATTTGAGCAAATTAATGTACTTGGGGTGTAATTGTAGATCAAAAAAAGGTTCATTTGCTTGTTTGATTAGGGTTTTACGCCCTACTTAAGGTTATTTTGCCCACATCACCTCCACCAGAAACCAACCCACGCCACTGGCAACAAACAAGGACAAGAAACAAGACAATAAAAGGACATTACAAAACATAACAGGACGTCACAAACATATAGGCTTCCTGTTACCCCTTAGCTCTAAGAGCACCAGGGCAACAGGAAGTTCCATACAACCCGCCGCAATGTAGAGAGGTATAGGTAATATTCTTGGGATTGTATATACGTGCGTGTGTAGGCCTACTGCGGTTACATAATGACTCTTCTAGACAGAATTAATAATATTTCAATAAATTCCAGCTTAATCAGAAACACAAAAAAATACAAATTTAGCTGACCAATGGAATTGTCTTTTAATCAACAAAGATGTTGCAATAAAAACCTGAATACCTACTTTCAACAATGGGTAAAAGGCTTCAAGAGTATCAATTATTTTTCATTAGTTAACGAATGCACCACCGCTTACCACACCCACCCATCCCACTCCCACGTACCACAGTTCCAGTATTAAACACAGTAAGCCTACTTCACCAGGTGTGTGAGTAGAATTCATTAAATGAGTGCATATCCAAGCTCATCTCCCAACCTTACTCATTATGCTTTATAAGCATACAGAATGTGTGTTTAGTCTACTTCTTGTAAGCAATTATATGAACAATTTTCTGCTGTGGGTTAGTCTACTTCTCGTATGCAATTATATGAACAATTTTCTTTCATAACTGAAATGTATGAACACCTGTTTTGTTTTACTGGTTGACATTTCCCTGATGATGGCTACACAAGAAGTGGAAATATAGAATGAGAAAATAGGACTTCAATATTCGGAGATGTATTTATTTTATATTATCACTGGTTTTTGAGTCTCATTGTTTTGTTGTTTTTTAGTTGTCCTTTTTATTGTTATAGTAATCTAAACATTAACTAATATACTTAAACTATTTTTTAAAAAGTTAATGTTTTTTATCCCGATCTGAAGAAAAAAAGCTGACGTTACCCTTTTAAACAAAAAGTTGCAATCCATATATTTCTTACATCTGTCACTGCAGGGGTATGAAGCAAACTGAAGTCTTTGTTGTACTCGCATAGTAAATGTATTATCTACGGTGAACATATTTTTCTGTTAATAGCGAAAACGAAATAGTTTGATTAACCCGAACTAGAATAGAAGTAAAATTCCCTTTCATTAGTGGATCATGACTTTACAAAATTAAGTAGGCGTGTTACTATAAAAGTAACTTATGACGTCAGAGTTTTTTTACTGGTCGGAAACAATTCCATTGTAAATAGGTCCTAACCACTTTAGAACAGGGAAGCGATACTGTCTGTTTTTATCGACATTCAGAACTTCAACAAACTCAAACTGAATTTATTCAATTAAATACAATATCTCGGACAAGCGGTCAAGAAAATAAATGTTTTAGAAAAACACATAACGCAATATGTTATAACTTGTACATATTGTCTTTGCACAACTTCCATGCCATTATTATCGCTTTTGTAACAATAGGGCAATTTAAGCAAGGGGTTTTAATGGTGGAGAGCAATGCGATATGCTCATAAAACAGAAGGGTTTATTTTTTGTTGGAGATGATAAATGATGTGTTCAGCAAACTGGCTTATACAGTATGCGCAAACATGGGAGTTCGCATCACTCCCAGTTTGAATAAAAACTGCATGGGAGATATTTGTTTTGATTATCAGAACACTAATGACCACATGTATTTCTAATCGCCATATCGATTTAGTTCGCGTAAGAATAATGTTGTAGGTGATAAGATTGTGTCATTTGTTCTGTTCATTTACTCCTACTTATCTTACATATGTAGAATATGTCTGCATATGTTTATAAATTTAATAGCTATAAACAAAGTGAACAATCACACACAAATGTCAGCTTTGTTTGTTTATTTGATTGATTAAGGGTATTTCACTTATATGATCACGGATTGTCTACTTCACACTGTACACCGCCTTATTACGGTAAAAAAAACGGGATGAAACCTCCACGGCCGCGGGGCCCACAAATGTTAGCAGAAAAACATGGTAGTTTTAATACTGGACACTGAATAGTGTAATTTGTGTTTAGCAGCCGGTTAAGCAGGCTAATTGATCTGCTTATCGGTTTACTGAGTGGCTTATAGTGTGATTAAAGGGAGTCAGTTAATTACGTTGAAAAGACAATTAAAGGACACGAAAACAATCCATTTTAGACAAGAACCACCTTTTTCATCCAGTCACGCTAACAAATAGTTATGCTCACTTAATAGCTTTTGTCTGTCTATTTTGTGTTATATGTTGTGAACCTGAGGGAGGTGTTAGTCTGATAACGATCACGATTATCAAACTTTACTATAGTGTTGTAGTGGGCGTTTGAAGGAAGCTTTATTTTGCCCTAGTTCTGTCAGAGCTATCGGGCAACAGGAAGTCGATATGTTTGTCATGGCGTTGCATTGCGTCCTTGGTTGTTGTAGCTGCAATACATTGGTCTAGTGTGCCTGTTTGGGAGGGAAATAGCCTTTAGCACGGCACAAAACATCAATCAAATACATCTACTGTTGGGTTTTTTATATGTTCGTTAAATTCTTTAGTTTCTGTTATAGCTGAGAGCGCAATACATTCAAATGAATACCGTTAGGCCAATTATACTACGACACAGAAATCTGTTCGTTTTTTTTTTTTTTTTTTTTTTTTTTTACATATACTGATGAAAGCGTTAGTTGGTTTCCATTCTTGTAGTAGCTTCAAAGGAAAAACTTGAATCAATGAATCTTAGATTTTAATAACCTTACAAAAGAGAGTTTACTTCCTGTTCAATGCTTGCTGATAATTAAAATGAAAGTAAATATCCCTTTCCTCAGTGTGAAAATTTTATATTTTAATTTTCGCAACAATACACAATATCTTTCCCGGTATTTTCTGGTGGATTTTATGGGCAAAAACAATAGATAATTGCCAAAAAACTCTTTCCAACTAGTTTTAGGTTTTGTTTCTTCATTCGAAAGGACTTGGGAACAAAGGGCCTATATTAAGACAAGTGTTCCAATCAGTTAAGCAACTAACAATCTGAACGTCTTATTCGGTGAATGGAGGATATACACTTAATTTAATTTTAATCTTATTTTATTCAATGGATTAATATTCAATCTTCCCGCCAACAACCATTAATACTTTCAATGCCATATTCACAGCTATTGAACAGGTCGGCGGCTTGAATACAACAATTAATCAAATCAAACCAACTTCATCCCAACCTACTGACTTGGTTTGATAGAGTAGTCGTCATAAATCAAATCTGCTTCTGGGTAAAATATCATGTTTTGATTATAAAACATTTAAGGGCACTTGCCAACACATTCTCTTCCTTGACTACATATTCTGAGACGCACAATTTCAGCTTTCGTGCAAATCGTCCAAAAACATGTAGCCTTTGTGGCCTAATCACATTATAGAAGTTCGATATACGTGATAAGCGAAATCAGTGCGTTAAGCCAAATAAAAATAACCTGTTCTCATGACCTGTATATTTCCTATCGCAGATAACAAACTGGTCACAATAAAGATCCACCGACACAGAATTATTCCCTGTATATAGTTCCGTTATTTAAATTGCCAGAAAATAACTGCGAGAGAAAACCGAAACTTTTAGCTTTGTGACAAAGGATTTGGGCATGTGACATCACAAGCTTTGGGAATGTGGCACAGGATTTGGGAATGTGAAGAGGGGGCTGAGTAAAACGAATCATTTAGAGTTTATATTGGTTCTAGTCTATGGTCTGTAGTAGTCAGATATCTAAAGTTGCATTTTGCACACGTTGCATAAACATATTTATTTATTTGCTGTGTTTAATGTTGTATGTCAGGATATTCCACTAAAATGACGATTTTGGATCTGTAGGATTTGAAGGAAAAAATTTGCCCTCGATCCTATTCTGTAGTAGTTTTGTATGTACAACCAAGAACTGTGAGCTTACAACATGCACATTCAACGGGATTCAGTAATCCTGTATGTATAACAAAGAACCCTAAGAATGCCCAAAGACTGGCAGCAGCAGTCCTGTATGTACAGCCTAGAACTGTGAACATGATTGTACATCGGACGGGAATCAGCAGTCCTGTATGTACAGCCAAGAACTGTGAACATGATTGTACATTGGATGGGAATCAGCAGTCTTGTATGTACAGACAAGAACTGTGAACATGATTGTACATTGGACGGGAATCAGCAGTCCTGTATGTACAGACAAAAACGGTGAACATGATTTGCATTGGATGGGAATCAGCAGTCCTGTATGTACAGCCAAGAACTTTGAACATGATTGTACATTGGACGGGAAAAACTAGTCTTGTGTGTACAGCCAAGAACTGTGAACACGATTGTACATTGGACGGGAATCACTAGTCATGTATGCACAGCCAAGAATTGTGAACATGTTTGTACATTGGACGGGAATCACTAGTCATGTATGTACAGAGAAGAACTGTGAATATGATTGTACATTGGACGGGAATCCGCAGCCATGTGTTTTACAGCCAAGAACTGTGAACATAACTGTACATTTGATGGGAACCAGCAGTCCTGTATGTACAGCCAATTACTGTGAACATGATTGTACATTTAACGGGAATCCGCAGTCCTGTATGTGTACAGACAAGAACCGTGAACATGATTGTATATTGGACGGGAATCGGCAGTCCTGTGTGTGCAAACAAGAACCCTGGGAAGGCACATAGACGGGAATCAGCAGTCCTGTATGTGAAAACAGGGACCCTGGGAAGACACATGGACGGGAATCAGCAGTCCTGTATGTGAAAACAGGGACCCTGGGAAGACACATGGACGGGAATCAGCCGTCCTGTGTGTGCAAACAAGCACCCTGGAAAGTCACATGGATGGGAATCAGCAATCCTGTGAGTACAAACAAGCACCCTGGGAAGGCATATGGACGGGAATCAGCAATCCTGTGTGTGCAAACAATAACCCTGGGACGGCACATGGACTGGAATCAGCAGTCCTGGTTGTGCAAACATGAACCCTGGGAAGTCACATGGACGGGAATCAGCAGTCCTCTGTGTGCAAACAAGAACCCTGGGAAGGCACACGGACGAGAATCAGCAGTCCTGTGTGTGCAAACAAGAACCATGGGAAGGCACATGGACGGGAATCAGCAGTCCAGTGTGTCCAAACATGAACCCTGGGAAGGCATCATGGACAGAAATTGACATGATAAGCCAAGAACTGTGAATATGCAGCATCTGCACGCACATTGAACAGAACAAGGCAGCAGTTTGTGTACAACCAAGTACCGTGTTCATACAGCAGGCATATTCAACGGAATTCAGCAGTTCTGTTTATACAACCAAGAACCGTATGCTTACAGCATGCACTTTCAATGAATCTTATCGTTCTGTATGTACAAACAAAAACGGTGAGTATACAGCATGCAAGTTCAACAGAATTCAGCGGTTTTGTATGTACTGCCTAGAGCACATCGGCGGAACATTGGCATGTACGAATTTACAACACTAGACACGGGTAGATAAAACACATAACAAAGCTAATGTGGTTTCACATTAAAAACGGAAAATGGATCTTTCCCATCCTTAGCTTAAGAATACAAGTCTGTATTTAAACTGTTTGGATCCGACTGTTTTATTTTAAGCTATATTAGTGTACAATTACATAAAACATATCTACCTCTGATCACAAAAGTGCACGTTGAATATGTCCGTTAAACCTGACCAAGGGACGTTTATCCTCTCGTTTAATCATAAAACGTATCTGTCTTTGTTCAAGGTCGTGTAATTTAATGCTATACAGCTCTCCAACGAGACAATGTCCAGTCCAATGATCCTTCCAAACTGGCTCATTCTGTATTTTATTCTTTTCTGTTGGCTTTTCTTCTTGATTTTATTTCCACACACCGACAAAATGACGAATAAAGAAAAAAGTTTTAAAAAAGCATCAAGGGAACACATCGTTTTTCTTATATGTTCAATACATGTTCAACTTATCGACATCCCAACGAGGCTAAAGTTTCTTTATTGACTGAGATTTTACTTTTTGTGACCTGTTTGAATAGTTTCATTTTTGGTGTCTGGCTGTAGCATGACAACTTGTAAACTAGCGGTAAACCCATTTATTAACCTTTTCTTACATTAATCATATTGCAGGATCCTTTGTGCTCAAAATGGACAAGAAAATTATATACATTTGATTTAAAGTTAAACATTCAAAGTTTATAAGATTGAAAAAATTACTTCGAAATTCCATTTACAAATACTAAATTAATTTCTCAGCGAGCAAATTTTGGATTCCTCAACAAGTTGTTAGTGATTGAGGCGATTGCTGCAGCAGATTAGGTTCTCGGCTGAGTTGTAGTGAGGACTGAAGTTAATGTTATTAAGACCTAAACTCCCACATGATCTATCAAATTAGGTTAAATACATGCCGATAGATCAAATTCAGACGGAATTCTGTGTTAATCTTAACATGTCCATTTCTGACAATTCAATTTTGACAGAAACTAACCTATTTCTCTAACATCTCAAACAACGCCTTAGATTTTTTCAATCTTAAAATAAAAAAAATTGAATATATAAAAAAATTGCTTTGTATTTCTATGCAATCAATCTTGTTTTAAACAAGTTTTCTAGGGTTAATTTTAAAATGTGTCAGCTGAGTGATTCTGGGCCATGTCCTTAACATAAAGGATATCTATACAATTCCACACAGAATCATTCTTGAGCTCAAACTGGAAGTGGCACATTTTGCACTATCGTTAAACGTAGATCAAATAGGTTGGCAATAAATATACAGATCTCTGTATCTATATTTTAGTGTGTTATCTATGTCTCGTTTCCATATTGGTACGTTCTCAAATCTCAGAGCTATATACATCATTCGCCATACACACGATACAATAACAATGGCTTAATGTTACCGCCTTGACAATTCTTCCTCAAGTTTAATTTATTTTTCAAATGTAAAACAGAGCTTGTTGCTTTGGTTATCTTATATTTCATTGTCTCAATAATGAGACAAATTTCATTGTGATTAAATCTCCCTCACCTGAACAAGCTGTTACACGATACGCTTATTACTTATTGAGTTGAGTTGAGTTGAGTTTTTTTTCGTCACCAAATAAAGACATGGTATAAAGAAATTTTTAATAGAACTGTTGTTCGGCGGGAATAAAGTCTATAAGACTTGTCGAGAAAAATCGAAAAAAAAAAACCCCAACAACGCATATCAGATTCATAAATATATATATGTTGGAAAGAATTTGTAAGTAGTCATTTCGTTTAGATAACTCAATAGGCGTTGTCCAACACAGTTTTACGGCGTAACTGGAAATACAGCTACGCATATACTTATCATTTAGCCATCAGATCCCCACGGTGCAAAAAGTTATTAACCGGAAGGAACCATATGTCTTTCTTACTCGCCATGGTGAAGAATTTATCTGGTTTAAGTGCCAAACAACTGCAATGCTTCTCTCCAAACAACAAGCCTTTAGTCAGAGGATCGCAACCAATTTTAAAGAAAATAACAGTACAGGACAATTTATCTTCACAAAAACGATTTTACCTAACTAACCATAATTGGTCCGACAAGCGATAATAACATTCCTGTATATAATCAAATAGTGGGCATTTAAAATCCATAAACATCATTTCCGTTTACTAACTAACAAGAAGGTATCAGCTTTTTTCAAAACCAGCGTAATAGATAGGCCTAGTTTACGTCAACGGTTATAAAAAAAATGTAAAAACAGGCAAAATGTAGTTCCAATTGTCAAATTCCAGAGTAATTGTTTGTTCGGTTGATTGTCAAATAACAATAATAATCAATAAGCAAAATAGTTTTTTTTTTATGAAGAACTACGTTATTGCTTGTACGTAAAGTTCATCGTCCGATATTGCGTCGGCTTATGGGTTTTTTTATTGAAACATTCATACATGTATATTAAAGTTTTGTCTTATATTTATTTTCCATATTCCTAAATTAAGAAATGTCACAGTAAATAGATTTCCTCGTCAAGGAACATCAAGGGTCACATTTATCAAACTGGTGATGACTTTCTTGATGTGCATCGCCAGAAAAGCTGAACAAATACAAACTACACCATTGGTTTGATCAAAACGATCTCATGAACCATTTTCATTTCTGCTTAAACCAATAAAATTACCGTCTCCGCAAAAGCAAATATACAAGGGCAAGCAATGTTACAACGATTCATCTTACTAATTAAAATGAAATGGGAAACTATAATCCCTTTTACGACATGCAACGAAAATATTGGCTATGGCAATTTATAGTTGTTCGTCCATAGTAAAATTGAATAATAACATTTATTATTCCAACATTAAAAAGCACATAAACGATGGACGTATGAAAAATCCTGTGAAACTCTTTTATCTTGGTTTGTCATGGATTGTAAGAGCCAGCCCGCTTCATTAGGAATAAACTTATTTGTGAGCGGAAAGAATTTTTAATTTAATTCCGGTCTTGGTTTTTTTTCTCGAAATCAAAAAAATTTAAAAGTTACTCTTACCAAGGCGATCCATAATCATATAGGGGATCACAGTATTGCAAGAGACTCTCCTGATGCTATTGTAAATGGTTGGGTTGTGGTGGTCAGTATTTCAATGCTCATTTAATTTCACTTGTGTTAAAACTCTAATCTGTTTGCTCAAAAATGTTTTGTTCCAAAATGCTACATTTGCGTTCAACAAAGTTTTATTTAATTGTAAATTTGTAATCGGTGCCTTTTACCATCTACATTTGCATTCTACAAATTTCTGACTTTATTGTCAGCAATTTCATATTTGTGGGTTTAATGAGAAAACACTTGTGAATGTAGATACTTTGATATTGGCTAAGGGCATGTGTCAAGGTCATAGCGTTTTGTTACCGTTAAGTATCATCAAGATTTTTTTATCGAAGATTTCATCCTTGGGATATACTCGGGGTATTACGTTTGTCCCATGTAGTTTGTTTGTTTGTTTGTTAGATTGGGGTTTAACGTCGTACTCGATCCGTTGAACGGTAAATCAAAGCAGGTTCAGTTTAGAAAGTGCACATGCTACCACTAAGCCACGGCCGCGTGCCACATATAATGAAACATTTACCTGCTCATATTTTTCTCCAATGCTAAATGAACGGTAAATTTGAATAGGGTAAGTAAGCGTACACGCTACCACTATGCCACGGCCGCAGGTCCCCTGGTCCTTTGGATAAAACCACCCCGGTGATTGTCGGGGCCCCAATATGAGACTCGCTCATATACCTGATGGTAGACAGGCGGACTCGATCCGGTGAACGATAAATCTAAGCAGGTTCAGTTTGGGAAGCGCACTCGATACCACTAAGCCACCGCCGCTGGCAGTAGTACTTAGTAATAGTAATTTAGAGACGTTTGGTTAATTGGGTCAAAGTTATATATCTTCACATCTGCAATCAATATAGGATGAGCGCAGAATATATTATCAATGGTTGAATGCCCTAGTCGAACTCCAGCTTGAGCTTCACTGACAAGATCGTAAGTGCCTACTAAAGCTGTTGTACAACTTCGGAGTAGAAACATTAATATGCTAATTATATTCTCACTAACCAATCACTTTTGAAATAGACCGTTGATCTCGATAGATGATAAATTTTGTCTTGGCACACAAAAGATTCAAAATCAGTAAACTCGAAGCTTTGACCAAAAGTAAATTATTTCTTCGTTCCACGGTAGAGGTATGTCAGTTTTACTTTTAGTTCCTTGTATCAAATGTATTGTGTAAAGTGTTTCAAAACCACCACCATTGGTATCTTGCAATTGACAAAATACTGGATGAGCACCTCCGCCACAAATTGACACTGTATGATTTAAGTTGACATAAGGTTTTCCTTAAGCTGGGCGTCTTAAGCACCATTTAAATTTTCTCGATTCCTCATTTTATTGTATTATATGTTCCTCAAAATCCACCAAGAGATCAAGAAAGATCTGAAGAAACTGAATGCTTTAATAGGTTGTCCCCTTGCTTCGGTAGCTGGCTCGTTGATGTAACTGTGCTCTCACAAAATAGAGGTTGCCGTGGTTTGAATCCGACAATCTCTTGTTGAATCAAAGGTCGCAATTTAATGTTGGCCAACATACATCATCAAGGACAGTCGATGCCATCATGTGGCTTTCTCTTATACAACAGCATGGGATATATCTATGAGAAGCACATAAAGAGAAATATCCCCATCAGCAAATTTAGTATAGAATTCAGGGCCACACCGACGCTTATTTCCAATACCAAGGTCTATAACTGGTTCTATATTGTTCGTTGAATCAAGATGGGTACAATATAACAGTCTCTATTAAAAGTAAACATATATATACAGGCTATAAGATTAAGCGCTTCAGCTTAAAAAAGATATTTTACTCCGAAGCTTTGTCGATATAACGCATGTATAGATTAGGGTACTACATGAAAGAAAAGGTCGGATTTCTTCAGTTCGATTCATTATAAAGTCAACAGCTGAACTTTTGGTCACGCATCATCAGTGGGAAATCTTTTAAGTTTTTCTTCTTTTTATATAAACTACGATCTAACTGTTATAATACTGGTGCTTTGAAAAGTAGATGGATAGTTTTTATCAAAACAAAATGAGATGGTCTTGGCTTAAGTGCTGATTGGATATATCAAAACCCTGGCAATACTTCAGCCTTTTCTAATCGCATATCTCAAATATTACAAAACCAATTTTTGTAAACATGGGTAAGAGAAATGATGAACTCATCAAAAGCTACGTTCTGTTCTCAATTTAAAAAAAATCCAATTATAGTTTGAAATGTAGATTGTGTAATCACCGACCTTAAATCGAAATTGGACGATCCACAAATGTACCACAAATTATTAGAACATGTCCTCTCTCTAACCTTAATGTGATTGGTGATGGACTTCATTATTTGTTTATTTGCAAGTTCTCTCATTTAAGAAAAGGAACATTGCACAATCAATTTGAGTTAGTATTGCACTATAAATCAATGTTGGAATGAAGACGCTTTGTTAGATGGTTTGGTCCCGTGTAGTTTGTACATAGCAATAAAAATTAGGTTTCCG
>JARFOD010115545.1:0-15025 GCA_031763545.1 Mopalia muscosa
GACGGACTAACGGACGGACGGACCACGGATGAGAGTGATCAGAAAAGCCCACCATCAGATGATGGTGGGCTAAAAAATCACACATAATGGTAAAAAAACAAAACAAATGGCAGGCTTGACATATGCATACAATAGTACAGCTTTCTGTCAGTGCAATTTTGTATTTAGTGAGATGAACTGATTGGCGATTGTACGATACCGATGGAATGGTCACATTAAAAAGAACATGGTACTTGATGATTACAAAATATATCGAATGCTACCTCTTTGTTTTGACCTGTTGAGTTATGTTTAGATTACAATTGTATTAAATACTCACAGTTTATCAATATGTAGTTATTTTAGTTTTCATATTCGACATAAAGTTCAGAATTACCCACGAGTGACTGTTTGGGAGGCAACCATTACTCTTATTGCAATCCTAATGACGACTAGGTCTATACAACGAATAGTTTAAAGCCTTGGATGTTCTGGACCTGCGTTACGACCTTCGGTAAGACACGTGGCTGTGTGAGCAGTAAAGGCCAATATATCCACATCGCTAGCAGATGAGCTTAGACAGTTTGACTGGTTATTATTATAAAGATAATAAATAATTGATAACTAAGAGTATAAACGATATAAACAAGAAGCTATGGGAAACTCTAAGGGGCTAATGGAATTAATCTGGTCTCTGATAATGTCAATTGAGCTGTCTGTTACTTATGTTATTTACAGCGATTATAATAACTCTAATGTTTAGATTAAATACAATGTGACCATTTGATGGAACCCGCCGCCGTGTTACCTCCACGACTTTCGTACAGACCTGTTGGTCATACATGTACACCAGGGTCATTCCAATGTGTTTACTAGGCAGTTTACATTGTGTAACCATCAAGTACCGTCTAGCTTTTTAACGCAGACTGGGAACTTTGGTATAAACCCGTATCATTACTATCTTCCCAGGAAATGACGAGATGTTCTCCCTTTACAATAAGCCAAAGGTGCATACAGATTTTTAAATGGGTTATGTAGGTCAACATAAAGTTGAACAATTTTATGCATTTAAAAATGATTAAAGGTGTTAGTATCTTTCTTATTTGTTTGTTTGTTTGATTTGGGTGACTGGTATTTTTAAATTGGATTCATGTATGGCATCACAGCATACTCCCGGTGTATTTATACAGTTGTAATTTGTCTTGCTACGACCGCACAATTGACGCTGTTTTAACTGATGAATTGCTAGGATTTTGCCTACCGTCACAAGTTCGATTCTCAAAGTGGAACACAGGCTTACGAAGGAGTCGCATGAGACAGTTCAACGGAATGGTTGACAAATTATCTAAAACACAGTTCGACACAAATTGCTGACATATTATCTAACAGACAGTTCAACGTAAAAGGCTGGCATGATATATAACAGACAGTTCAAAGTAAATGGCTGACATATTATCTAACAGGCAGTTCAACGTAAATGGCGGACATGATATCTAACAGACAGTTCAACGTAAATGGCTGACATATTAAACAACAGATAGTTCAAGGTAAAAGGCTGACATGATATGTAGCAAGTAGTTCAGCGTAAATGGCTGACATGATATCTACCGACGGTTCAACATAAATGGCTGACATGATATCTAACAGACAGTTCAACATAAATGGCTGACATGATATCTAACAGGCAGTTCAACGTAAATGGCTGACATGATATCTAACAGGCAGTTTAACGTTAATGGCTGACATCTTGTCTAACAAACAGTGCAACATTAATCTCTGACATTAAGTCTTATAGATAGTTCAACGAATAATGCCCAGATCCTTCCTTATAGATAATTCAACGTTAATTGCTCAAAAAGTGTGAACTAGTCAGTTCAAAGTAAGCCGCTGACATGGTGATTATTGGCAGTTGAACGGAAATCGCTGACATATGGTGTCCAGCAGGCAGATCAATGTAAATGTCTGGCATATTATCTAAAAGACGATTCAGAATAAAATCCAAATATGTGACTTGTTGTCAAATAGACAGTTGACATAAACTGCTGGGGTTTTGTCTGATAGGCCTTCCATAAGTTGGAATTCCCAAAGTGGAACTCAGATATTCGAGGGAGTCACATGAGACAGTCCAGCGTAATGGCTGACATATTTTCCAAAGGGAAGTTCAACGTAAATTGCTCACAAGGTGTCTTATAGATAGGTTAACACTAAACGCTTACTTGGTATCTATAATAAGCAGTTCACAGAAATGATTGGCATCTTTTCTACTAGGCAGTTCAGCGTTTATCGCCGACATGGTTAATTGTTGGCATATTGTCAAATAGGCAGTTGAAGGTAAATTTCTGACACGGTGTCAAATAGGCAGTTCAAGGTAAATTTCCTACATGGTATATAGAAGGCTGTTCACATAAATCGCTGACATCTTGCCTTATAGACAGGTCAACGTAAATCGCTGACAATCTGTCTATCAGGCAGTTCAACGTAAATCGCTGACAATGTGCCTATCAGGCAGTTCAACGTAAATCGCTGACAATGTGTCTATCAGGCAGTTCAACGTAAATCGCTGACAATGTGTCTATCAGACAGTTCAACGTAAATCGCTGACAATGTGTCGAACAGACAGTTCAACGTAAATCGCTGACAATGTGTCTATCAGACAGTTCAACGTAAATCGCTGACAATCTGTCTATCAGGCAGTTCAAAGTAAATTGCTGACAATGTGTCTATCAGGCAGTTCAACGTAAATCGCTGACAATGTATCTAACAGGCACTTCAACGTAAATCGCTGACAAGGTGTCTAATAAGCAGTTCAACATAAATCGCTGACAATGTGTCTAATAGGCAGTTCAACGTAAATCGCGGACAAGGTGTCTAACAGGCAGTTCAACGTAAATCGCTGACAAGGTGTCTAATAGGCAGTTCAACGTAAATCGTTGACAAAGTATCTAACAGGCAGTTCAATGTAAATCGCTGACAAGGTGTCTAATAGGCAGTTCAACGTAAATCGTTGACAAAGTATCTAACAGACAGTTCAATGTAAATCGCTGACAAGGTGTCTAATAGGCAGTTCAACGTAAATCGCTGACAAGGTGTGTTATAGGCTGTTCAAAGTTATCGAATCTCCTTAGATTCGACCAGATTTAGTGGATAATACCGCCCATACATAGCAGAAGAAGGTATTCAGAACAGCCAATTGAACATAGTTGTTTTCCATTCAAAAACTCCTGCTTTGTCATGTTTTTTTTTTCGACGAAAACGGAGCCATGCCGGAGCCATTAAAGGAAATCATGGCTGACCTATTGTTATACCCTGGTGCTCTCGAGCCGATTTCTCGAGACGACGTATAACGGTAAATGAATATACACAGGTAAATATAAGACAAGACACTGAGAATGATTTACGTCTGACTTTCAGTTGTTATTTAATGTCTGATTTGTCTCTTACGCCGTAATGGCCGCTTTTTCACTTTTATTGCGGTGTCATGAAACCGGTGAAGAAACCACCTGATCAAATGGAAACCGGAGGAGACTGACAACTATACAAGAACAATTTGTGTGATAATTCAAAGCACTTAAAGCATGTGTCTTGATCGGGCCTAGGGAACCCAATGGCTGCTGAGGACAACCGTAGGATAAGGTCCAATATTTGACATAAATAGATCCAAGGATCATCTACACCAACAGCCATTGTGTAGTTGGTATTGACATTTTAATTCTGTGCACTGAGATGTTCGAACACATATGAAATGAGCCTATTATTTTATACCCGAGCTTCAATCCCAGATCAATAAAACCAGTATGAAAGGTTTAGAAAGACAATAACTTAATAGATACAGATAGCGTGCAGTTATGGGGAATATACTTTTATCGGTTGAAGAATTAAAAATTTCCCCGCGTCGGCCATTAAATTATGGTAAAGTGCTCTTTTCTATAAAACGTTCGCTCACGTAATGTTAATCCTAATAGTATATCCCTAATATACTACCCGTGAAAATTGTAATTGTTGAACGTTCGCCAAATAATTTGTGTTGTACAAAATAAAAATTGCTTAGTTTGTCATGTTTCATCATTTAATATACATTTAAGAAACGCAGGTGTGTCCACACAATGAATTGATAAAAAAAACTTGCAGATTTCCGGATCGTTGAAAATGTAAAGATCTTCCGTTTAATTAGCACACTAGATATTGCATTGTACGTGAAAGCTCACGTATTATCTATGCGATAGTGAAGATTAGGTTCTTGGTTCCGATATAACCCGTCTAATCTTAAACAAGGTTCTGAACCATTGGTCTTCAACACTTTCCCAGAACCCTTTGCCAAGAGTACGCATATCGTTTGGGTATATATGCAAGAAACACAGCAAACCTACAATTTCTGTTGCGAGTGTGTGTTTAAATGGACGACCGAAAATAAGTTTAGCCAAGATCTTACTAAACTAGGCGCATGTTTGCAGTAAAAGACAATGAAACAATATTGTTTCTATGCATATACATACTATACATGGAAATGAAATTAAACTTGTCCTAGATCATGGAAAGTACACACATATTTTGTTTTATTTTGTGTCATTTTTCACAATTCGAATAATGCTATAAATTTTGGCGAAAAGCCTAATGTGACGATTATAAAGGTAAACGTTTTTAGTGTTAAATTGTTTTAGCTTTAATATTTTAACACCTATTCTAAAACATTTAAATGTTTTAAACTGGATTTGTTGAAAGATTTAGAAAATGTGTTTTAATGCATAATCTTTAATCTGGTTAACTTATCATCAGATACAATTATACAATTTCTAGATAACAGATATTTTAGCAATTTTAAGATTTAAGTAGAATAAAACAGCGAAGTTGAAGTGAATCGCAGAAAGGTCGTTATACAGTAATCGCACACAAAAGGAAATTATCGAAGACTTTACAGGGTTCATGACCACAGTTCTTAATTGATTGATTTTTATTTTTTTTGTTATTTACTAGTGTTTTGAATAAATAGAGAGCCGTTGAAAGAATAAACATTTTCAATAGGAGTTTAGTTTAGCATTATATTAAGCTGCATCTCAAATTTGAACTCTGTATCTTAAGCGGTTTGGCTTCTATCCTGTTCACGAGGTCATGCAAAAAAAAAAGGTAACAGATCCGGACATATTTGTTGCCATGTAAACCTGGAATTTGTTCGGAATGATCCGATTTTCAATAGGAGTTTAGTTTAGCATCATATTAAGCTCCATTCCAAATTTGAAGTCTCTATTTTAAGCGGTTTGGCTTCTATACTGTTCACATCCTTATGTCAAAAACAGGGACAGATGCGGACATATTTGTTGCCATGGAAACCTGAAATTTGTTCGGAAAGACCCGATGTTCAATAGGAGTTTGGTTTAGCATCATATTAAGCTGCATTCTAAATTTGAACTTTCTATCTTAAGCGGTTTGGCTTCTTTCCTGTTCACGTCGTTATATCAAAAAAAGGGACAGATTGGCACATATTTGTTGCCATGGAAACCTGAAATTTGTTCGGAATGATCCCATTTTCAATAGAAGTGTAGTTCAGCATCATATTAAGTTGTATTTCGAATTTGAAGTCTCTATCTTAAGCGGTTCGGCTTCTATCCTGTTCACGTCGTCATGAGGGAAAGTTGGACCGACAGACAGAGTGAGTTATAGAGAAGCTCAGTCGCTCAGTTTCATTTGTTTTTACTCTTTGTCTAAAGTCAAAATGTTGCACGTAAACGTATTTTTGTTTTAAATAACTTTTATTTCCTTGGATTTAAATTGACATTCTTATGATCAATATAAATTCGAGTTAATGTATGGTCCTTTATAGTTTGCTTTTTATTAAAAGATCTATATGATCCAAATTAATGCGACAATAAACTAATCTGGTTTCAAAAAGCCTGAGCTGATTTTTTTTATATATATTCTTTTATGAATAATTTTTGTGTCTTTTAGAAAGTGAAGATTAACAGCACTTAATCCGGGTGGCTGAGTGTCTAGGTAGCCTGCTGGCGATTCGGTGCCTAACTCTGAGGGTCGTGGGTTCGATTCCCGGACAGGTCTCATCCTACAAAATTTTGTGAACAGGTATATGTTCTTACTAAGAAAGTGTTAACCCAAAATAACAAAAATGCTATATTCTTTTATGTTTTGGACTGGTTTTCAGCTGTATCTGGTACATTTTCCGTGTTTAAGCATAGTATTTAGTTCAAGCATTTCATGGTGTTTAACAAGCCATGCATGCAGCAATGTTATTACAGTAAAGCAGATTACACTGTTATGGTATTTTGACTGTTAGATGTGGGAGTATAGCGCCTTCATAAAGGTTTTGAAAACCTGGAGCAAGCCATGCAGTTGCCTGCCTATCTAGATAATTTTTAATGTGTTGAGGAATTATTTTCAGGTTACCAGTTTCAGTTACAGTTTATATTTGTTATGTTGAACGGCAATATTCCTTATTTAATATGATGCACGTTCCTGTTTTATTATGGTTCAGGTTATTCGTTCTTGTATGGCTGTTACGTAATCTGTTCCTGATCTGGTATGGCTTCCTGGTTATCTGTTACTGTTTTAGAATGGCTTCCTGGTTATCTGTTCCTGTTTTAGAATGGCTGTCCTGTTTGAGTAAGAAGGCTTTCTGGTTATATATTACTATTTTAGAAAAGGTTTTCTGGTTATCTATTACTGTTTTAGAATGGCTTTTGGGTTATCTGTTCCTGTTTTAGAATGGCTTTTGGGTAATATTTTACTATTTTAGTATGACTTTCTGATTATATCTTTATGTTTAAGTATAGCTTTTCTGGTTATCTGGGTTGGGTTGTTCAAAAGTTAAGTCAGGCTTAAATTTGTAACGTCACAAAGAAATTCAGCTGTGACGTGACGTTGTAGAACAATGGTTTAAGGGTAATACACTTTTGAACATCTTGTTTGAGTGGCATTTAGAAGCTGGTAAATTAGAAAGACATGACGACTGATATGGATGTTCGAAATCGAAACGTCGCTACCCAATTATATCAAGAAGTTGAACATCCATATCAGTCGTCATGTCTTTCCACTTTTGAACAACCGGGCCCTGATCTTGTTTTGGATTAGCTTTCATGTGTTTTGTTCCTGTTTTAGTAAGGCTTTCTGTTTATATGTTTCTATTTTAGCGTGGCTTTCGGGTAATCTGTTATTGTTTTAGTATGGCTCTCTGGTTGTGTTACTTTTTAGCATGGTTTCATGTTATCTGTCCTGGTTTAACTATGGCTACCTGGCTATCTGTTACTGTTTTATTGTGGTTTTTATATGATTTCTTCGTGAATGAGTTCTATTTGGCCATAGTTACCTCTTTCTCTTTTACTTTGACTTTGGTCTAATTTGTTTTTGTTCAAGTACCACTGAAATGTTAACCGTTATATTTTGTTTAGACTTACTTTCACTTAAACTGCTTCTTCTTTAGTATGGCTTCACGTTATTTAGCCTGTTTAAGCCTAGGTTTTTTTTATTTGAATTGCTTCTTGTTTCAGAATGAAGTATGCTCCATTTCTTGTATGGCTTTCATGCTATTTGTTTCAGCAGTTAAGCTTATTTAGTATTTCTCTGTTTTACTGAGTTTAATCCGAAATTAAGCTACATGTATATTTAGCTTTTGGATTATTTTGTCTGTTTTGCTATTTAACGGCTTAGTGGCTTAATTAAGATTAACTGTTCCTCTTCTAGTACGGTTTTCCGGTTTTATTTGTCCGTTTCCCTATTGGATTGTGTTCTATGAAATCTGTTTTATTACTGGATTCAGGTTGCTTGTTTATAATGGCTTTCTGGTTATTTTACCTCTTTCATTTATAAATTTCAATACGACTTTCAATACTATTATTTGCTTTAATTTGGCGGTTACATTGTAGGTTATCATTTTCTGTTCTTGAATGGACATTAGTTATCTTTTCCTACTATTTTCTGGCTTTTAGGCTCAGTATGGATATAATGCTATAATTGTCTGGTTAAGTATGACTGTTAAGTGTATTCAATCTTATTAACAACCATTATCAGTCATCTGTTATACTGTATCTATGTATGCTTTCATGTTACTTGTTCTTTTTAAATCTTGCATAGCTATTATTTTTGTTCCTCTTTAAATGTGGCTTCCTGATTGTCTGTCCCTGTTTGCAACTGGCTTTAAGGTGCAAAAGCCTTTCTTTAAGTATGAATTCAATGCGTTAATTTCCCTGTTTTAGTTTGACATTAAGGCGTTAATTTTCCCCGTTTTAGTTTGACATTCAGGCGTTAATTTCCCTGTTTTAGAATGGCTTTAAGGCGTAACTGTACTTGCTTTAGTATGACGTTAAGGCGTAAATTTCACAGTTTTAGTATGATATAATGTGCTATTTGCCCTGTTTCAGTTTGACATAAATGCTTAACTTCTCTTGTTTTAAAATGAATTTAAGGCGTAACTGTTCCTGTTTCAGTATGGCTTTAAGATATAACTATCCCTGACTTAGTATGACTTTAAGGTGTAACTGTCCCTGTTTTTGTATGACTTTAATGTGTGACGGTCCCTGTTTAGTATGACTTTAAGGTGTAACTCTCCCTGTTTTAATATGACTTTAAGGTGTGACTGTCCCTGTTTTAATATGACTTGAAGGTGCAACTGTTCCTGTTTTAGTATGATTTTATTGTGTAACTGTCCCTGTTTTAGTATGACTTTAAGGTGTAACCGTCCCTGTTTCAGTATGACTTTTAGGTGTAACTCTTCCTGTTTTAGTATGACTTTATGGTGTAACTGTCCCTGTTTTAGTATGACTTTAAGGTGTAACTGTCCCTGTTTTATTATGACTTGAAGGTGCAACTGTTCCTGTTTTAGTATGACTTTAAGATGTAACGGTTCCTGTTTTAGTATGACATTAAGGTGTAATTATCCCGGTTTTAGTATGACTTTAAGGTGTAACTGTCCCTGTTTTGTATGACTTTAAGGTGTAACCGTCCTTGTTTTAGTAAGATTTTAAGGCGTAACTGTCCCTGTTTTAGTATGGCTTTAAGGTGTAACTGTCCCTGTTTTAGTATGACTTTAAGGTGTAACTGTTCCTGTTTTAGTATGACTTTAAGGTGTAACCGTCCCTGTTTCAGAATGACTTTTAGGTGTAACTGTCCCTGTTTGAGTATGACTTTAAGGTGTAACTGTCCCTGTTTTAATATGACTTTAAGGTGTAACTGTTCCTGTTTTAGTATGACTTTAAGTTGTAACTGTCCCTGTTTTAATATGACTTTAAGCTGTAACTGACCCTGTTTTAGTATGACTTTGAGGTGCAACTCTTCCTGTTTTAGTATGACTTTAAGGTGTAACTGTCCCTGTTTTAGTATGGCTTTAAGGTGTAAATGTCCCTGTTTTAGTGTGACTTGAAGGTGCAACTGTTCCTGTTTTAGTATGACTTTAAGATGTAACTGTTCCTGTTTTACTATGACTGTAATGTGTAACTGTCCCTGCTATAGTATGACTTTCAGGTTTAACTGTCCCTGTTTTAATATGACTTGAAGGTGAAACTGTCCCTGTTTTAGAATGACTCGAAGTTACAACTGTTCCTGTTTTGTATGACTTTAAGGTGTGACCGTCACGGTTTTAGTACGACTCTAATGTGTAACCGTCCCTGTTTAAGTATGACTTTAAGGTCTAACTGTTCCTGTTTTGTATGACTTTAAGGTGTAACCGTCCCTGCTTTAGTATGATTTTAAGGTGTAACTGTCCGTGTTTTAGTATGACTTTAAGGTGTAACTGTCCCTGTTTTAGTATGACTTTAAGGAGTAACTGTTCCTGTTTTAATATGACATTAAGGTGTAACTGTCCCTGTTTTAGTATGACTTTGAGGTGCAACTCTTCCTGTTTTGGTATGGCTTTATGGTGTAACTGTCCCTGTTTTAGTATGACTTTAAGGTGCAACTGTTCCTGTTTTAGTATGACTTTAAGGTGTAACTCTCCCTGTTTTAATATGACTTTAAGGTGTGACTGTTCCTGTTTTAATATGACTTGAAGGTGCAACTGTTCCTGTTTTAGTATGATTTTATGGTGTAACTGTCCCTGTTTTAGTATGACTTTAACGTGTAACTGTCCCGTTTTAGTATGACTTTGAGGTGTAACTGTGCCGTTTTAGTATGACTTTAAGGTGTAAGAGTCCCGTTTTAGTATGACTTTCACGGGTAAGTGTCCCTATTTTAGAATGACTTTCAGGTGAAGCTGTCCCTCTCAAACCATAACTTGAACGTTTACCTGTCCTTGTTTTCCCATTATATCATCCAGATTTATCTTGATAATTCGTCATTCCTGCCCGTTTTTCGATGCTTTCAAGGCGTATTTGTTTATCCTTTAATATGGCTTGATGAGGTCTTGGTTCGTATTTAGTACTCCATTAGGATTACCTTACTCTTGTCTTCATGATAATTTAGTGTGTGTTTGTTTGTTTAGTGTTGCACGTATAATGTATGTGTGCTTGTTTTGATCTGATTTGTATCTGTTCTGGTTTGACTTGTATATGTATCTGTTTCTATTTGAATCTGATTGGCAAGTGCTTCCATTATCATATCGTAAGAAGTACGACGACAGAAAATGCTTGTGAAGTCAGCCATTGGTAGGCATAAATGCTATTGTGTCGTCACCATCTGATTGAAATTAAAGTCATGTTATAGATTCAAAAGGTCGATATGTGAAAGCAGTGTCTGTGTACTAACAGAGAACCAGGGCAGAAACTCAACAAATGGAATATAGCTGTGTAGGCCAATACGAACGAGCGCACTGATAATATCCTGGTCTACAGGGCATCCTGAAATAGTCTTTGTTTCTGACCAACTCTTATCGAGTTTTTCTTTTATACCGATGTTAAAAAATAAAATCAACTGTCAGTGTTCGGTTTATTTAAAAAAAAAAAAGCCTCGCCATGTCCTCGTTGTGCACTTTTTCAACATATATTACACTTTGGTATTTTGTTTAAATAGACTGATATGCTTCCTTTTGGATTTTATTCACATACCTGTGTGACTTTGCTTTTTTATCTTTTATGAGATGTAGAGAGGCGAGGACAATAAACGATGCTCTATATATATGTAGTTAATAAATATAACTTTTAAATAACCAGTCTAGACGGTCTTAAACTATATCAAGTTGATGTGACCTTGACCTACCAACGGTCCTGATCTGGACGGTTGATATGAGGATTTAAACGGAAATTATCGTCTGTCTGCTTTAGTCATTTATCTTGGGATAATAACATCACTTCTATACACAGGATTTAGACGGTATTAAAGAAATAAAAGACTAAATTGTTTTCATTTTGAAAAGAAAACCATGATTTAAGTCTAACAGATTGTATGGCATTCAAATTGTTGAATTATGTCGTGAACAAATCATTGGGTATTTTGACGCAATACTGTACCGTAAATTGTCCGTTTATAAAACGCAGATATATAGAGACTTTAGGATCTAGGTCAATAGTTCTACAGGTACCTAAAGATTATCTACGATAGACTTGATATGTACGCCTTCCAGACTATGGTATCGGTTGACATTTTACCATATTGCTTATCGCACAACCGTTATAGTCACACCACGGCTAAAGGCGGCTTTGAATCTTTAGAAAAGAAAGATTTACCTCAGATAAACCTTTTGCCTTTTCTGAGTTTATTAAATTTACTAAAAATAATACTGATATCTCCAAAGATAACAGATAGTATAAATGAATTAGATTGATCTGTTTCTAAAGCCACCAAATATAACAAAGAAACAAATCAATAGATGAAATTGTTTCCCTCATATTACTGTCATTTAAATCTAAGTAAATAAATAAATAAATAAACAGATAAATCGGCTTTGTTGCTAAAAGATGTAGCCTATTATGTTGTGATGATCGGCGTCTTACTTGGCCTAGAAAGCACCAACGCATAGTATGTATAGTCTAATAAACCACGACACAAGTAAAGGGACATTACAAAAGCTTAACATAATTTTTAAAAACGCATATGGTACAAACAACTATGAAAATCGCTATCCCTTCGATTTTGGGAACATGAAATCACAAGAAAGTTTGTATGCAGTTAACATTCTTTTCGTCACAATCCATTGTATTTATAACTTACTCGAATGCTCTGCCTTCTAGTGGCCCCGAGGGTTAATGTATTCACTCGCTGGGTTGTAACTCAACTATAATGGTGAATGAACCTAAAGAACGGTGTAGCCCAAATCCAACAATCAACCGCTACCATCTGCTTTTGAGAGAGTGGTAAATTCATATCTTTACAAATGTCAAAATTTACAAATTATCAATCAGAGCGGGTTTGCTTAATTAAAGCTTCCTAGGTATTTGATACTTTATTAGTATCCCTTTTGAAAGCATCGGTTTTAGTTTTAGTATGGTTTTGAGGCAACTTGTGTCTGTTTAGTTTGGTTTTGATGTTATTTTTTCCTGTTTAAGAATGACTTTCGTGTTATTTGTTTCCTGATTAAGTATGACTTTCGTGTATATATGCCTGGCTATGTATGGTTGTTAGGTCATTTGTTTCCTGATTAAGTATGGCTTTCATGTATATGTGCCTGGCTAGGTATGGTTTTTATGTTATTTGTTTCCTGATTAAGTGTGGCTTTCATGTATATGTGCCTGGCTAGGTATGGTTTTTATGTTCTTTGTTTCCTGATTAAGTGTGGCTTTCATGTATATTGTGCCTGGCTAGGTATGGTTTTTATGTTATTTGTTTCCTGATTAAGTATGGCTTTCATGTATATGTGCCTGGCTAGGTATGGTTGTTAGGTCATTTGTTTCCTGATTAAGTATGGCTTTCATGTATATGTGCCTTGCTAGGTATGGTTTTTATGTTATTTGTTTCCTGATTAAGTGTGGCTTTCATGTATATTGTGCCTGGCTAGGTATGGTTGTTAGGTCATTTGTTTCCTGATTAAGTATGGCTTTCATGTATATTGTGCCTGGTTAAGTATGGCTTTTATGTATTTTGTTCCTGGTTAAGTATTGCATTCATGTATTTTGTTCCTGGTTAAGTTTAGTTTTCATGTATTTTTTGCTTGGTTTAGTAAGGCTTTTAGATATTTTTTTACTGATAAAGTTGGTTTTCATGTATTTTGTGCTTGGTTAAGTATGGTTTTCATGTATTTTGTGCCTGGTTAAGTATGGTTTTCATGTATTTTGTGCCTGGTTAAGTATGGTTTTCATGTATTTTTTGCTTGGTTTAGTAAGGCTTTTAGATATTTTTTTACTGATAAAGTTTGGTTTTCATGTATTTTGTTTCTGATTAAGTATGGCTTTCGTGTATTTTCTTCCTGGTTTAGTAAGGCTTTCATGTATTTTTTCTTGGTTTAGTTAGACTTTCATGTATTTTCTTCTTGGTTTAGTAAGGCTTTCATGTATTTTCGTCTTGGTTTAGTAAGGCTTTTAGATATTTGTGTTACTTATTAAGCTTGGTTTTAATTATTTTGTTACTTATTAAGTTTGGTTTTCATGTACTTTCATGTATTTTCTTCTTGGTTTAGCATGGCTTTCAGAATGTTTGTAAGACTGTGTATTTTTTTCCTGTTTTTGTGAGGCTTTCGTATTATTTGCTACTTTTTCATTATGACTTTCATGTATTTTGTTCCTGTTTTAGTAAGGCTTTTGGGTTGTTTGTTTCTGATTTAGTATGATTTTCATGTTATTTAATCCTGTTTAATAAGGCTGTCATGTTATTTGTAGGCTTTATGTTATTTTCGGGTTATTTGGTCCTGTTTAGAAAGGTATTTAGGTTGTTAGGCCCTGGGTAAGCAGGGCTTTCAAGTTATTTTTTGTGTACCTTTTCACTTATTTGTTCATGTTTTAATATGGCTTTCATAAGACTTAACCCTGTTTATTAAAGTCTCATTAAAGGCTTTGATTTTATTTGTAGGCTTGTATGTTCTTTTGTCCACGTTTAGGTATGGCTTTATATTATTTTTTCCTCATTAAGTGTGGTTTTAATGAATTTTGTTCCTGCTTTAGTATGGATTTTAAATTATTCGTTACTGCTTCATGTTATTCGTTCCTGGTTAAGTATGGATTTTAGGGTATTTTTCTTGATTAAATATTGCTTTTGTTTACTTTGTTCCTGGTTTAGTATGGGTTTCATGTTATTTGTTACTGATTAATTTGGTTATCAAGCATTCTGTTCCTGGTTAAGTGTGGTTTTCATGTATTTTGTTCCTGGTTTAGTAAGGCTTTCAGATATTTTGTTACTGATTAAGTTTGTTTTTCAAATATTTCGTTCCTGATTAAGTGTAGTTTTCAAGTATTTTGTTTCTAATTAAGTTTGGCTTTCATGTATTTGGTCCTGATTAGGTTTCGTTTTCATGTATTTTGTTCCTGGTTAAATTTGGTTTTCATGTATTTTGTTTCTTGTTTAGAAAGGTTTCAGATATTTTGTTACCGATAAAGTTTGATTTTCATGTATTTTGTTCCTGATTAATTTTTATTTCTTTGTATTTTTTTTCGATTAAGTTTGGTTTTCATGTATCTGGCCCTGATTAAGTTTGGTTTTCACTTATTTTGTTCCTATTAAGAGTGGTTCTCATGTCTTTTTTCCCTGGTTTAGAAAGGTTTCATATATTTTGTTACCGATTAAGTTTGGTTTTCATGTTATTTGTTACTGATTGAGTTTGGTTTTCATGTATTTTGTTCCTGATTTAGTAAGGCTTTCAGACATTTTGTTACTAATCAAATTTGGTTTTCATGTATTTGGTCCTGATTTAGTTTGGTTTTCATGTATTTGGTCCTGATTAAGTTTGGTTTTCATGTATTTGGTCCTGATTAAGTTTGGTTTTCATGTATTTTGTTCCTGATTTATTAAGGCTTTCAGACATTTTGTTACTAATTAAATTTGGTTTTCATGTATTTGGTCCTGATTAAGTTTGGTTTTCATGTATTTGGTCCTGATTAAGTTTGGCTTTCATGTATTTTGTTCCTGATTAGGTTTGGTTTTCATGTATTTTGTTCCTGATTAAGTTTGGTTTTCATGTATTTTGTTCCTGATTAGGTTTGGTTTTCATGTATTTTGTTCCTGATTAAGTTTGGTTTTCATGTATTTT
>JARFOD010115556.1:0-15025 GCA_031763545.1 Mopalia muscosa
TTTCACTTATATGATGATGGACACAAATAAAGAACATCACAAACAAATCTGCTTCCCCTTTATACCCTTTAGCTCTGAGAACACCAGGGCAACGGAAAGCAACCTCTTTTCTCGTCTCTTACGATTGACCGAGGAAGCTGAGGGAGTATTCTGCAGGGCCATGGCCCACCCCCTCCTTCACAGGGCTCATATAAGTGAAATACCCTTGAGTACGACGTTAAACACCAATTAAACAAACAACCTTAATTTAACTTTTTTAAAAATAATTAATTGAGTCAATGGCTTGAATGAGCTTGGAGAAATCATAAGAATTAATAATCCTGGAAACATACAAATTTAAGTGTAGATAGAACTTTATATGAATTATTTTTTTGGTTTTTAAACTTAACAAAGGCATGGATAGAAATAGAGAACTGCAAACTTCTTTATCCTTAAAAAAATAATAATAAGCTCTCCAGTCATGTAATTTTGAAACAGTATTATGTATGTACATGTAGTCTTGAAATTAACAGTTTATGTCACCAAGAAATTTGCCTGGGGCGTGGATTTATAATGGCTAATGTTCGGCACCTGTTTAAATTTCTTTGAAGTCTGCCTGGATTAGATTTAAACTCTCATTTTATAGGGCAAATGCTCTTACTACATGTGCATGTATTGAGTATTTCTATTGTACATAGATGATTGACATGGAAAGCCATCATCCAGGAAATGGATCCAGTTAAGTAAGTTCTAATTATACACCCCTACATGTCATTTGATAGATAACATCCAGAAATAAGTAGAGAAACCCCAAAATAGCCATTTATCTAGTCATTGTTTAATTTCAAGATAGAAGTCGAACAGAATTGCATTTGTTCTACGGCCACAAGACACAGAAAAACTTGAATTCAAGTTGAACTGTACTTAGTTCAAAAGTTTTTAAAAGGGATGCAAAAAGATAACCGTAAATGACAAGTTCAACTTAAACTTAGTTAAAGGGGAAGACAACAAAAAAACTCTAGCTAGCCTGAATAGACAGTCTGTACTCAACAGTTAGGAAACATGGTATTCTGTGTTTATAGATACAGGGCCCGCTGACTTTTATAGTGGGTAGCGAGTGGGTATACTAAACCTACTTCAATGTACTTTTTTAACAGGATCAAGTCTGTTAGTCGACCTTCATGTATATGAATGAGTGGCTCTGTCAATTACATGGGTTTTTTAAGGGGTTTTCCCAGTTTTCCACAATAATTAGGCAATGAACAGCATGAAGTGGACAATCAGTTGTCATATAAGTGAAATACCCTTGAGTATGACATTAAACCCCAATCAAACAAACAAGCAAACATAGTAACAAGTCATAACTGTGTTAGAGTTGGTTTGGTTACCCCCGTATGGTTATGATCGACCGAGGAAGCCGAGGGAGTATTCTGCAGGGCCATGGCCCACCCGCTTCCTCACAGGGCCATACATGTTTTGATGGCAGTTGTTATCAATCGATAAAATTTAAATAACAGGGTTAAGTCAGGGTAAGGTTTTTGTAAATTAATTTTGAATGATTTGAAAACCACATTATATACTAGTTGGATACTATTTAAGGATGGCAAACAGAATTCTTGATAAACCCTAAAATTCAGATTACTACTGGATAATATTGCATTTTTACTGTTTTAAATAACGACAATTAATTTTTTTTTAAATGGGGGGGGGGGGTAGGGCTGAAAATAGCGGAATAAACTTTCTTTTTAGTTGGTATATAGAAAAACCGGCATGCAAAGAATTAAGTGTCTTAAATTAATATTTATAAAACCATTTGTGTGCATGCGTGAATCCAGTTGTAAACGAAAATATGTTCATTCAAGAGTCCAAATGTAAGACATCTGGCGGAATTGATCATTGCACACTTTGAAGTGGTGGAGCTGTTACTCCTTCTGCTATACCTCCACCATGGTTACACTCAGTGGTATTGAGAAATCAGCAATGCTGCATGCACAGAATTAATTACATCCAAATGTCTCATATTCCTGTGTGTGTGTGTTGTTTTGGGGTTTTTTTGTTTTGTTTTTTTTTTACTGACTAACAGCAGTTCAACTTTTCACATTATTGACCTTGATGTGTGAAAATACAGTGTTTTACATACTTTATCAGATAAACCCTTAATCAGCTTGATAGATAAATCTCTGTAAGGACTTCAAGTGAAAACATTTCCTGTTCAAGGGCAGATAACTGCACATGATTATTTGTGTTAACCTGACCTCTTGGCTTATCTCCCTTGGCACCTGTTCAGATCACCAACTGTATTTATACAGACTTGCCAAGAGCTGTTTTATCAGCAGCTAGCTGCTTACAAGTTACAACGGGACAAGATGCAAAGATGTTGATCTGGTAAATTTTCCCCATCACAAATTCAAAATCTGGAAAAATTGTGATATTATAAACAATTCAAACTGAACATGCGTGCGTTATATATAACTACTTCAGGACAAAGAAGAAAGATTTCCAGACATAGAGCTTGACACATTAAATGATCTAAATATATATATATTTCAAAGTCATTACATCAGTTCTACTTGGAGACAGCATTGTAAAATACAACACAAGAAAAGTGTACCAAATTTCACACATGCCATAACAGGTGGGTCCATTTACAGTGAGTGTCACAATTGACTAATTGGTGTTCTAAGATATTGGTGTTCTAAGATAGTGCTAACGTATATTCCACTTCTGAGATGACAAGGTTCAACAGTTAACGTAACAGTTACACAACCAGAGCGTGGGAAGTGATTTGCAATGCTGAAAAATGAATCTTCCACATGTGCTAGGACAGCATGAATTCATAATACATGTAGTGTAGTAATGATAAACAAAACAATCAGTAAAATAGGTAAAAAGGCAATATGAAGATTAATATAGCCAATTGTGCCCTGTGACTCTCAGGGTTTGATCCTGTCTTTGTTTGTTGATACCCTTTCCACTAAAACACAGCCACATGTGCCCTTTCCTCATCCTCTAAATTTATTCACGCTGTATTCGGCGTTCTTTCACTCATACAAGAGTCTGCTAGCTTATGGGAGAAGTAAATCACTTCAAGGCCATTGGCAAAAAACAATGACAAAATGGGACAATCAAAAGACAAAAACAGACCCACTGGCAGACCCCCTTTATTCAGACATTTTCTCCAACCACATACACTTATAAAAAATAAGTGCCAATGTTGAGGCTTACCAAGAAAGTATCAAACAAATTTCACTTTATTTCAATTTTGTTAATTGCTATAAACCATTAACCATTACCCACTTGTGGACATTTTCTCAAAGTATGTTATACAAATGACTTTAGACTCAATAAGAAACTGTACATGATAATCCATGAACAAACTAACTACAAATAAATTTAAGAAGTCTATTGATATATGGGACTGTCGTTATTACGTAGATAAGGCAAGGAACATGCATGTTAGACAAACACCAAGTGATTTCCAGTGGGTTAGAGAACATGTCAACATGCATTTAAACATGTACATATAACATAACTTTAGAGATTTATGATGTTTGTCCCCAACTTACATCATCTGCAATTTACACAAGCATTAAGTACAGCTATTTTCAAACAAATTGAGGCTTAGGTTATATGCAACTGTTTGCTGAATTATTTTGTCATTACAAGTCACCTGTAAGATTAAACTTTTAAAGTTAATATGTTTTAATTTTGCTAATCAAAATACACAGCTTAAAAGGATTACAACTTCGAACAAGATATTAAAAGTAACTTTGATGTCTATTCAGGCAGCGTACATGTTGAAGTTTTAAAAAGGCTTTAATATGTTGTGCCAATAAAATGTATCTGAAGTTCTTATCCATTAATTCTAGGCCTCTACAGGTTATTCAACATGCAAATGAACATCAAAGGTATTCCCAAATGGTTGTTACCTAGAAAAAGTATAAAAAATATAGTCCAATATTCACTAAAAGATTTGCAACTTGTTTCATTAAAAATTCAGCATACATGTGGATAAATTGGGATTTGAACATCTGACTTTTTATACAGAGTCAACTGTGATTCTCGAGTGACGTCACCAGGCGAATTTACCAAGAACTGGTATCTATAGAAACCTGACCACTGTTTGTTATTTCTCATTATCTAGCAATTCTTCGTGTATCTCTGGTATGGAATCGTCATTATCCGCCACAGAGTCTGCATTATCTGCCACAGATTGTTCCGAATGGAGTTCCCCCTGCCTATGTCACAGCTCAAATAACTTGAATGAAGAGTCGCAAGTTTGTAAGTGAATAAAACAAATTCTAAGTGTCAGAAAAACACAGGATTTATATTACGGATTGTTTATAGTATTACCTTTGTAATTCAGTCACTTTCAATCTGATTTAAAACCCATTTGGGAATACCTTTAAACCACAAAATCAAACACAAAAAACCAAAATCTTAAAACTTGTTTCATCATATGTTTGTTTCAATTTAGATTGGAATTGGACATGTACTATAAAACCTTTAACAATCCTAATTTTATAGGTCAAAAACTGTTTTAGCCAATTTTTAACTTGTTCTTTGTATATACGATACAACAATAAAGTATTAAACCTAAATGAATGGGCACATATAACACTTTCTGAGTCACGAACCTATTTACTATTTTTCTATAAATGATTATGACTAAATGAGGAAAGTAAAATAGATGCCTGACTGATGGTGTCCCACTCTACAGATTGATCCGTGTTTACACAAATCTATGTTAAACCTTGTTTAAAGATATGAATGCTCCCTATTTATTCATCTGTAATGTAGACAGATAAGAGATAACAGAGTTGGAATACTTGTTTAATCAGATCACTGAGAAGTCAGCCCAAAACGTTACACCTCTGCTGTGATTACTATATGTATATGATAACACACTCAACTTTAAGCAAGACATAGGAGAAATCAATCAATAAAAGATGATATTTTCTATCCAATACCTTGTTGTGCTGAATGACAATTTGGTTAATTCTTGGATCAATTACATGTACTCTGGAAATAGGCCATTAGTTTGGTAAATGGGATCTCATTGGACGTAAGAAAAAACATAACATAAATCGCACTCAATGGGAGAGTCAGTAAGATCAAATGTAGAACATTTGTAATTTTGTAGTTTAAAGCTGAATGTGGAGATTGATTGATGTTTGGCGTCATTTTCAAGGGAATTTCACTTACATGTTGGTGGTGTACTGCCAAAGCAGCAGCACCCATAAAGTTTGTTTGTTTGATTGGGATTTAACGTCACACTCAAGGGTATTTCACTTATATGACAACGTGCCAGCCCAATGGGTGAAGGAAACCACCCTTGACACCAGTGGCAACGAACAAAGACAGGTCGGGACAAATACAGGACGACAACAACAGGACGCAATGCAGACACCACAAACAGATCGGCTTCCTTTTCCCCTTTAGCTCTGAGAGCACGAGGGCAACATGAAGCTCCCTTCAACCGCCCGCCACCCATAAAGTGGGCTGTTATATATAAATGTTCTGTTGGACAATTTACCATTCCTCCATAGCTGATAACTCAAATTTATTTAAATTCTATGACCTTTTTACTTATTGATGGCAGATTACCAGCCTTATAGGTTTGTTTGTTACTTATATGACGATGGATTGTTCACTTCACACTGCACCCAGCCTTATAACAGGGGAAAACCAAGAGGAAACCTCGTAAAAATCACCCTTGCGATTGCCGGAGCCACAACATGTGACTAGCTCATATACCTGATGGTCGACAGGCGGACTCGATCCAGTGCCAACCCAATAGGTAAAGGAAACCACACTCACTATCACAAGCAGCATATAATGACAAAAAAGAGTCATCAAAAAACACAATACAAAGGAACCACAAACATATCGACTTCATGTTGCCCCTTAGCTCCAAGAGCAACACGGCAACAGGAAATTCCCACTAACTTCAGTCCAAGTATGCAACTAACTTAAAATTCTTATTAAAAATTTTAACGGATCAATGAATAATAAATAATAAAATTGAACATCAAACAAACTCTGCATATCTAACAATTAATAATAAACACTTCCTAAAATATGTTTGATACACATGTAGACGAGTAACTCGGAGTACGGCCCTGGTCTCAGAAATCAAATTAAATTGTCTCATAAATATTTGTCCACAAAGAACCAATGTATCACAGTATCACACATAAACAAACATGAACCTATTCACACTGGCATATATCAGCAATTTAAACAAATAGCAACCGGATATTTAAAAGAATTTATTTTATTATGATTGCATACACCTATTTGATGCATACCTCACATGTCACGTGATGCATGTTACAAAGTTACTATAGGGATTAGAATCAAAATAATATTTTACTTCAATTCTTTCTTTATTATTGTTTTAACATCTAGCCTTTTTTTAGTCACTTTAGTAAAAAAGTCAAACAACAAAAGCCTAAAGTCTTTAAAACATTTTTATTTTGATTTAGCTCTTAATTAGTGTGATTTTTGGGACTATAGCAAAACAGTCAAAGAACATTAGACTAAAGTCTTCAAAACAATTTTAAATTTAGTTCTGAATTATTTATTTCACATTCAGGTTATTGTCAGTAACTATAGTGAAACAGTCAAACAAAAATAGTCAGAAGTCTTTTACATATTTTTAAATTTTAATTTTGTTCTAAATTAGTGTATTGATAAGCGCAAGCCTTTTTTTGTGACAACAGTGAAATAATCTTTTAAACATTTTTTTTTTTATTATTAATTTTTAATTAGTGTTTTAATGGGCAGATTTTTTTGTGACTATAGTAAAACAGTCAAACGACACTAGGCCTAAAAAAAAATTTCTTGTTTCCTCTAACCCGACTGACCCTACGAAATAGCTATGAGTCTAAAGTTTTTATTGGCTTTTGAAGAAAAAATTGAAAAAAAAAACCCAAAACAATTAAATAAATAAATAAATAAATAAATAAAAAGTACATCGGTCAAACACCAATAGTCTGAAATCTTTAGACATTTTAATATTTGTTAATTATTGTTTTAACATGCAGGCCTTTTTTGGGGACTATAGTTTAACAGCCCAATAACAATAGTCCATAGTCTGACAGAAGAATAAGCAGAGGCTTCTGTTTATATCCCAGTGTTTATATGGTTATTAACTATGGGGGGGCTGTTTTGAGTGGCAAGAAAGATTATCGTCAACTCAGGGGTGAGAATTGAGATTTAAAAGGGTAATGACAAACAAGCCTCTTACAAATGCTGGGTTCACTACTCCAGTGAAGGTAAACAAATGGATAAATAAATGAACAAACAATCCTATAAAGCTCTGTTCATAAGGGGGCTATTCATATCACACAGTGGAGGCTGTAATTAAACGGCTGGTTAAAAGATAATGTGAATAGGGGGTCACATCTTAAACACAAGGGGTGAGGTAGGTGTTAAATCAATGTTATGTGAATTATAACTCTTGCTATTTGTTGCCTTACTGTCAATTTCATTGCTGATACAAGGACATTTAATGAAACACATAAATATTTTGTTAATAAAAAAATTAAAGGAAATTGAATACCTTGATCATTTATTTATAAAACACTCAATAGCCACTTTTTCTATTCTTATCATGAAAGAGTTTGAATTCTTTGTGACAGGTATGTTGCTAGCATTGCCTATCAAGTCAGACAATATGATTGGACAGCTACTTGACTCACGAGGACAGGCTGGCTTTGCGTCATATCAACCAGGTAGAAAAAAAAAACAGAAAGCCCAAGAGGACTTTTATCAGTTCAGCTGAGAGCTTGTACCCTCAACCTGTCAAATTGTTGACTCCAAACTATTTGCAGTTTTCTCTCAGGGAACCGATTACATGAAGTCAGATTTATTTATTTGATATTGGTACAGGAACATGTACAGCAAATCAAATGCAACTGAAAAGATTAATGAAGGCAGACAGCTGGGACATAGTTCAGTAGTTTCATTCGTGCCCAAGGATCAAAAACATCTTGTATAGATAGCCTTGAAGAAACATTATTAGATATTTCACACCAAATTTCTTCTTCAGTGAGCTTGAGGACAAAGTGTTTTTCTTATTCGTGTGCCGATCAAGGTCATCAGGATTCAAAGAAGATAACGAGTTAACTATTGGGCTCGAGCTGGGTGGTCAAATGACAGGTAAAACAAATTAGGACTGAGTGAGACACTTGTTTGATATATACAGTCAGAGAATTGGTTCAAGTGTCCAGTGTCAGGTGTGAGACACTTCTTACACAGCGACTAAGGAAAGTGATCTGTCAAACAGTCTAAAAAGAAAATACCTTATTTGAGAGGTTGAATACCCAACGAAATTGACATAATGTTTTTTATCACCTGGATTTCAGTCTATTTTATTCTCTGTGGGATTTCTTTAGTTCAGTGTGTTTTGACTCCAGCCCCGCCATGCCCGTCTGGATGTACTACCTGTGAAACACTTCCAGGTACTTCTTACGTTATTCGTGCAGTTTGCTCCGGGGTCCCGCCCAGTAATTTACCAATGAGTATTAGAGAACTACGAGTTAAAAATGTTGTATTTCCGGGAGTTCTGACACCGGATAGTTTTGAGAACAAAACTGACCTGACTTTGTTGGAAATGACAAATTCAACAGGTTGTCAAGTTATTTGGGATGAGGCTTTTAGTGTTTGCTCAAAGTTGAATAATCTGATAATTGAGAACACAGATTTACTGGGTGTCGGAGAGAAGAGTTTCTGGGGGCTTGTAGGCCTTGAAACTCTCAGTTTGAAACATAACAACCTAATGAATATCGAGAAAGCCTTTCTTGGCTTAAAGAAACTCACACACTTGGATCTTGATTCAAACCAGCTGCCTGCCATAACTTCAGATATGTTTCAAGGACTGGCAAATTTGTACGAGTTACGATTGGCTGGAAACAAAATTGCCAAAATAGAGCCAGACTCTTTTCAGGGTTTAACATCGCTCTACCAGCTGGATCTTGGAAATAACAGAATCACCATATTAGAGAGTGGGCTTTTTCGAGGTTTGTCTAATCTTAGAAAACTTAATATGAAAAATAATCAAATATCACAAATTAAATCTTCAGCTTTCAATGGGACAATGTTACAACAAATTGACCTGGCTTCAAACAGCTTCACAAAGTTTCCGCTGAATGCTTTTATCAACCTAGCTCACGTCCCCCAACGGTTGAGTTTTGCCAACAACTTAATCACGACAGTTGAGGATTATAATTTCAAAGGTTTAGCTCTACAGGTACTTGACTTAGGATATAACAAAATAAGTTCAGTCAGTGCAAAGGCTTTTGAGGACTGCAGCATCCTGATGGTTGAACTGGATTTCAACAATATCACAACGCTGCCTGAGCAAATTCAACCATTTTGGGAAAAGGCACAAGCCATTACAATTGGCGGCAACCATTGGAACTGTGACTGTGATCTCCTATGGATGGTACGTTTCATCACAAAAAGTAGTCCCAGGAAATATAAAGCAAGCGCTACAGCTCCCATGCCTACTTGTGAAGGAGGAGCTAAATATGCAAATCAGCTGTTTAATATTGCAGAACCCGCCTTAGAAGCTGAATGCATCACTACAACAATGACTGAATCTACAACTGAAACAGAAACTTCAACAAGTGAACCTTCGACTGAGAGTTCCACAGTCACAACAACTGACATGGAGACAACCGAGTTTGTAACAACAACAACAACAGAACTTACGACTACCACTGCTAGGCCGTTAACAACGACCTCAACACGGAAACCAACTGAGCCTGAAACAACCGTAACTATGACAACAGCTGTGATGGCAGAGAAAGACAATCCATTATACCCAGGTCTGTGGATTGGACTGGCTGTGTTAGCTGGGGTTTTGATGGCTGGTATTGTTCTCTGGTATTTCTTTATAAAGCGACCAAAAGCTTCCAAAATTAGTCCGCAGGATGAGAAAAGCCGATTCCCTGACATGGTATCTCCAACAATGATCCAAGTTCAAGCCCCAGCTTCTACCACAATGCCAACTTTTTCCTCGTCAAAAAACAAACTTGCCAAAGTCTTGGACAATGAAGCTAACCAAAACCTCAGCCTGCACAATGGTAGGACTCTAAAAACCACATCTATTGCCTAAACATACATTTTATGCTGAATTTAATTCTAATTGAACACTGTTAACTTGCCTGATACACATTTTTTTATTTCAAGAAATAAGTGAAATAAAAAGCAAGTAAAGATATTAAAACTTGACTTGATTGTTTTCAACTGTTTGAGTCTAAAGTGGGATACATATTACATGAACAGTGATAATCATCTAGTTACAGAATATGTGATCTTTATTTGTATGGTGAACTTTTTGTGCCACATCTCTTGATCTTTCCTATGTGTCAATATTTGCCCAATACAGCAGCTATCAATATTCAGATAAGAGAATTCCTGCATGTACATTCAATCCAGGTATATAGTCCATTATCATATTATATAAACATTTAAAATCACAGGTATACAAAGCAAATAAAAACATGGTTATTTTATTCTGAAATCTACTTTTTCAGAAACTCCTGTGTTTTATTATTTTCATATTTCTGGCGAGTGGTATTCTCAAAGGTGACCTGTATTCAACTTTCCTAACATAATTTTTAGGCCTTAACCAATTTTCATATAAATGTAAGGGTGAGTGATTTTAAGTTATCATATTCAATTTCCCGAGAAAGACCGGAAACTGTTTCCAATATGAATGGAGTTGCTCCTTATTTATTGTTAACAGTTAAGTTGTATTTTACAATGATTATTCATCACATACATGTAGATTACACAACATCTCAATACTACATTTTTGTCCATTAGGCTTTTGTCACTTTAGAATGACCTGGATAATAAATATCCGTGAAACATTTTTCAGCCTTTTTTAATTTTTATTCTCCCAAAAGTTGATATGTATTAGTGTTTGATGTTTTTTTTTATTCAATAAGAAAGGAAAACTACCATACTAAAATAACCATCTAAACAGGGCCACTTATTTCAAACGGGTTGATTTGTTTCAAATTAAATACATGTATTTTGTGATAGATTTTATTTAATTAAACATTCTATGATATATTTTATTTAATTCATGTAGTCTGTGATATATTTTATTTAATTAAAAATTATATGATATATTTTATTTAATTAAAAATTATAGGATATATTTTATTTAATTAAAAATTATATGATATATTTTATTTAATTAAAAATTATAGGATATATTTTATTTAATTTGTCTTTATTTACCCCCAAAGCGTACTTTTTGGGGACTATAGTAAAATAGTCCAATAGCAATAGTGTTAAATCTTTAAAACAAATTATTTGAATTTAGTTTCTACAATGTTATTATTTTTTTAACAAGCAGGCCTTTTTTGAGACTATAATAAAACAGTCAAATAACAATAGTCTGTGATATAATTTATTTCATTCCAAATTCTGTCATATATTTAACTTTATTTTTCTTTATTTAGTATTGTATGTTATGCAGAAGTAGGAAAAAAACCCACAAAAATTAAAGTTGTATATTTTAATGACAATGCTTCAACCTTAAGTTCAACTTAAAACAATCTTCAACTCTTCTGTACATGGTAGATTCAGGATTAATTCACATTACCTAGTTGTAGGGCACTGCATTACTTTCATTTAAAACTTTGTTACATTTACTGAAGAAGCCTCTTTATGTTTGTGCAGTATTCAGCTTAGACATGAATTTCAAATTATTGGTAAATCATTTAATAAGTAAGAAATTTTAAAATGACAAATGTGAACTGAAATGCTGACCTTTCTATGCAAGAAGAATTTTATATGCAAAAAATTAGATTTTAGCAGTATTTTCTTACTATTTTGTGTATTTCTATGTTACAGCATAGCACATAATATTACTTTCCATGCGTATTTTGATGACCTATTGGTGTATTCAGGATAAATTTTGTGAACAAAATACTCCAGAATACATCAGGTAGGCTGGTCTGGAAATGTTCCATTTGTCTTAAAATGTTAGAAATTTACTTCAGATCACTTCAAATAATTGTGTTGTAGGATTGTATAAATAAAAATGTTACAATTTTTTTTTTTTTTTTTTTTTCTTCTTAAGTGAACATTACACCTCAATACTTATGCCAGTCTAGTTTATCTTGAGTGAACATACATGTACATGTATACTTGTATAGTTTTATTGTAGAGAAAGAAATTACTGCTTGCCTCCACAGGGACTCCAAAAGAAAAAATTTACTTGGATCTTGTTTTTTGGGTTTTTTTTTTTTAACATTTAGTTGCAATTCTTGCGCCAGTTTATTTTATCTTAAATAAAAATATATATGTATATATATATAAATATCTTGTTAACTACAATTTATTACACATTTTCTGATAATCTGACTTAAATTGATACGGCTTAAGGTTTTTGAACTGTTTCTGGCAATGCAAAATTCGTTGTGGCAAGCAGTTTCTAAAACAAAGTGACAATTTACTGGATGTGGAATTGTTCAAATTTTCAAATATATTTAGCATATTCTAAAGTTCATTTCACTTAGAGGTGTATGAAGGTGGTTCCTAGAATGAGAGTGACAAAAATGCTCTCATGATTGATTGGTTGACTGGTCTTTTTACCCCGTACCCAAGGGTATTTCCCTTTTAGGACTGCAGTGTACTATAACCGTAAATACACCCACTGATCCGGGTATTTTCACAGACATTTATTCTCGTGCGGACTAACCCTAAACCAGTGTGTCTCACTCAGCAGGCTGTATGGGCATCCTGTATAAGGTTGAACGAAAACATTTTTCCTAGCAGATTATAGTGCTTGGGTTGTGAATAATAATTTAGACAAATCTGCCATAAAAAAACAGATCACCTGTTTAAAAAAAAGATTTTGTACTGCTAAGTTTTTTCAGCCATGGCGATGGCCGGCCAGGCACGACAAGTATGGCGTAAGATATTTGTATTAAAAAAGACAACTATGTTGGTGTACAAAAAAAACACCAGAATACGCCGGGTAGGCAGGTCAGAACCCATGTAATATGTGAAGTGTGTTATGCTCTGTTAGAATCTTAATGTTCTCTCAGTGCAAAACAAAGTAAGCAGGACAGTCCTTACATACCACCCTTATTTAGAGGGACCTGTCATAAAGAAGCCTGAAGGATAAAGAAATACATAAGCCCGCAATGTTTTATTTTGTATCATACTTTGCTGAAATCATCACAATTGATGTCTAATTACAATAGTCATGGATACCTGATGAACTATGATCTCTCAGAATTTAGTAAACAATAGCATACAGTGGATCATTATTATAGTTTGTTTGACTAGCGTTTAATGTTATACTCAACTGTATTTAACTAACATTATTGCAATTACATGAAACAATAAGAGGATCTTGGTCATCTGCAGTGTTAAAGCTTAACTTGCATACAAGGCCATACATTCCATATGGTTTAGCAGTTCATTAACCACAGTTCGACTTTTCCTGACAGGTTACTATAAAAATAATCTCTCTTGCCATAAATGATAATATTATAATAAGATTAACTCTGAATAATTTTTGTGTCTTTTAGAAAGTGAAGATTAACAGTATTTTTGTTATTTAGAAGGCCGGGTGGCCGAGTGGTCTAGGTAGCCTGCATTTACTGCTGGCGATTCGGTGCCTAACTGAGGGTCGTGGGTTTGATTCCCGGACGGGTTTCAACCTACAAAATTTTCTGAACAGGTATATGTTCTAAGTTAGTAAGTGTTATTCCAAAAATACTAAGATTAACTCTTTCGAACTTTTCAGGCTTAGCCAGAAATCAAAAGTATGGTGCCCAAAATGGTCTTTTTTAGCTTCACTTTTAAAGTAATTGGGTTTCCCTATCTCCTGCATGGCAAAGTTTATTAGAACAGGGTGTCCGAATGAGGCAATTGATCAACTCAGGGTGTCCATTTGGAGTGGTGGACACCCCTCTGCCTAATCCCTTGGTCTAAAAACAACTTTGGTAAGAGAAAGACAAGTTTAGTGCAAATACAAGTTAAGTATTAAGAGAAAGTCAGACTTGTAAATAGAGAATTGACTTACCATTGACTCTAGGTCTGTGAGTGTCTGTGTGACAATGATACTAAACACGGCATGTGACCGGCTGCTCTCGCTGTTCATATTTGTTGCTGCCACCGTCCGGGATTTGTTTCCTTCACTCATTAAATTGTCTATATCCTGAAATTGAAGAAAATAACATTATAATTATTTGGAGCTAACACAGAAAAGAATTTTTTGCGGCCAAAAAATAAAAGTCATTTAACTTTTTTTTGGCAAAAACATAAATAGTATGTTCGTTTTTTGGGACAACACATTCTTAGTTTGAACAGATTCAGTTCGGACAATTTTGCAATTTGAAAGCCATCTACATGTAGAGTGGTCTAGGAGGTCATTATATACTGCTAGTGATTCAATGTCTAACTCTGAGGGTCATGGGTTCGATTCCCACACAGGTTTCACCCTGGGGAAATTTCTGAACTAGAATCTGTTCAAAGTAAGAAAGTGTTATTTCAAATAATGAAAACACTGTTAAATGTCACTTTCTAAAAGACACAAAAAATAATCATAAACTACATATATTAAACATTAAACAGTAGTTTGTACCTAAAAACTTTGTATATACTTAATAATAGAGCATTTAAATAAAGTAAAGCTCTACAAAAAGACCAGGGTCCAGACATCCTTAGTCTTGTACTTGAAAGAGCAAGCTGTTCCACCCTTTAAAATCTGGTCAAAGAAACTTGAAAATGAAGAGGCATTGTGTGTTAAAGCAGGGGTCGAAATAAGGATTTGAAATTTGGGTGGACAAATGAGGCCATGCGTTAGCGGGGCCGAACACCCAGGCCGGGGGTCTGGGGGCCGCCTAGGCTCCCTGACGCTGAGAACCCCTAGATGCTCGGAAATGCATTCGTTGCTGTTTTTAGCATTTTAAAAGGCTACCTAAGTTTACCTTATACAATGTATTCCATCCTTTAAACTTATTTTTTTGCATTTTTTTTTCTTTTCTTTTAAATAGAAATTTTG
>JARFOD010115567.1:0-15023 GCA_031763545.1 Mopalia muscosa
TCGTCATATAAGTGAAATACCCTTGAGTATGACATAAACCACAAACAAACACATTAAACTTTCAATTTGTAGCCCAAAGCTCTCAACAAGTTCTTAAATTGTGGGGACCGTGGCTTTGTGGTAGTGAGTGTGCTTCCTAACCCTACTACAATTTACCATTCACAGGATCAAATCTGTCTGTAGACCATCAGGTATATTAGTGAGTCACGGGATGTGGCTCTGGCAATCTCAGGGGTTGTTTTTACGAGGTTTCACGGACAGGAACAGTGTGAAGTGGACAATCCGTCGTCATATAAGTGAAATTCCCTTGAGTACGACGTTAAACCTCAATCAAGCAAACAAACAAACAAACTTAAACTGTGAAATTTAGAGTGGTTCACATTAAAAGGGGAGATAACAGTGTCTGTGAGGCAAAATGTGAAATCTTAATGTTTTTAACCGTTATAGGGGCAACCTAAAGTGTAAGCTACAACTTGCTCCTATTTTATCTCTGTTTAATATTCTTCTGTGTTTTATGGCCCAATTTTTCTTCAAGTCCATTTTGTCATTTCTTAAACGTCAGAGTGGTTAGCTAAAATACATTCCATATTTCTCTGTGTGTAGTAACTATAACAACAAACGAATTAGTAAAGCTATTAGAAAAGCCCTTGAACTAAATAAATGGGTCTAAATAACTCTTTTAAATTTGTGAAAAACGATCTGAGTAGATTTGTTTTTATCATTCTTATTATATTACTCATTATGAATTTGAATACAGTATAAATTGTTAGGTGATCAAGTGCGATGCAGAATTACTGGATATTGTTGATTAAGCCTTCTAGAACAGTACAGCAAAATATGATAATTAAAACACAGCACCTATAATCTCTCACAATAATCTCATTAATATCCAACGTTTCATCAACGACTTTAATTTCCTCACTTAAAAATCTTATTACAGGTTCCAATTAGCTATCTTGTTTTCTTATATTTTCCACTGGCCTGAAATGTGAATATGTTACATTAAAAGTGTAAAAGAGAAAATAAGCCTTTAATCAAGCAGTTTAACTGATTGAGTTTCTGTTGACTGGTTGACATTGATTTGTTTAGTATAATTGAACTGGTTTGATGTCCAACCAGGTGTCCAGTAAGGGAGAACAAATTGACACCATGGTAACATAATTCTACTTTGTTTCTTATTTACACAACAGGCCTGTGCTGGTATGATCTTTTCCAGCATAACCTTGAAATCAGACCTCTAAAATTTTGTGACATTTGCATTTTCACCCTCGTTTGCTGTTATTTTTAAAAAATACATTCATGTAAATTGTGAAAAAAATCTACATTGATAATTAGATGACAAAATTTGTTGAAATCATTGTAAAATCCAAATTTACATTAACGACTGCAAACAGTTTGGGAGACCTATAAATTGGTCCTCCTTATGTAAGATTGCATAACCATGGTGAGACCCTGTTCTGTCCATTGTCTCTAACAGCAGAGGCCTGCACAAGAAATAAAACTTTCACATAAAATACTTTTGTGCAGAACAAAGAAAAGGATATAGTGAACCTTTCAATGATAAATAAGTTTTAAATGTTTTATTATTCTCTTCAGAATTTGGCATTGGTACAACAGGTTGACTCAGACAGCAGTGAGTCAGATGACTCGACTAGTGACACAGATAGTGATTCTGACTCAGTGATACTGCTTTCTGAAAATGGACCCTTTGGAGAGGTCAATGAGGGAAATATGCAGTTATCACGGCAACAGACTAAACCTAAAGCAAAGCCTGAAATAATTGTTCTTGGAGAAACAACAATAAGTTCAGTTGTGAATGGAACACAGGGACCTGAAGAAAATGTCCCTTGAAATGTTATTAGAGTGACTTGCTCTTGACTTGACATGCTAGAGGTGAAGGTCGCTGGTGGTGTTAGACAATCATATGGATTGACACAGTTGACAGGAAGTGTTCACCAACAGCAAATCTACACAGACCTTCAAACAATCACTGTCTCTTTGTTACATGAATGACTACAGTGTCACTCTTATATGGACAGCCATTCTATCACTTTCATGTTGGAAAAAGCAGATCAATTCGGAAACCTTATTGAGCTGAATTGAGTGATTTGAGTGTACGCCTCTTTCATTTAGTTGGTGGTACTTGAAATGTTTTTTCATTATTGTACAGACAAGTAAAAACAAAGCTGGCGTTGGTCCACAATATAAGTGGGAATTAAAACGTAAAATAAAAACCAGACTAAAATTCTTCCATCAGATTTTATCATATGTGGCAGGTGTAATTTCAACAAAAACATTTTTTCAGAAAAGATGGCTTTACTCATTTTAAAACTTTATCATGTAAAAATTGGAATCAGTTATTAAGCAGGTAAAGTTAGTCAATTACAGACTATTATAAGGTAAAGTCCAATTAACTAAACAAATTTCTGCTGAACATGTAGAAGCTTCTTATTGAAATATGGAAAGAGGGCAATTAATGTCACTATAAAAGTTATGCTTTGTTTGTTTGTTTGATTGGGGTTAAACGTGGTACTTGAGGTAATTTAACACACATGATGGTGTGTAAATCCTAATTGCTGGAGGACAACGTCATGGGCAACAAACAAAGACAGGATGCAATACAAATACCGCCCAAACAGACAGCCCTGTGAGGGAGCGGGTGGGCCATGGCCCTGCAGAATACCCCCCCCACCCCCACCCCACCCGCTTCCTCACTCTATCGTAAGAGGCGAGAAAAGAGGTTGCCCTGGTGTTCGCAGAGGTAACTGGAAACAGATTTGTTTGTGATGTTCTGTATTTGTGTCCGTGGTCATATAAGTGAAATACTGTCGTCATATAAGTGAAATACCCTTGAGTATGACGTTAAACACCAATCAAACAAACAACTTCCTGTGCCCGTTTTAGCTGGGAGAGCAACAGGTCAACACGAAGCTCCCTCCAAGACCGCCAAATATAAACTTTAACATGTATTTAGCGAGACACAAATACGATATGGAATATATGTTATACAGATTGCTAATAATAATACTGAATACAACTTACTACTGTAGAATATCAGAGTTATGTTCTTTACTGTGTTATGGGAATGTTTACCGTCTGATCCTTAAACCTTTCAGTAGAAAGGGAGACAACTTTATATGCTACAGCAGTTAGGTCTTTCTATGGGTTTTTTTGTAGTTTTAGGAAAGTGTACTATTTCAAGGGAATTCATGAACTGGACACAGCCCTCCTGGCCAGTCTTCAACTTTTTATTTCTTTGGTTGTATATTATCCAACTAGGCCTAGTTCCTAAATAAACTCAACCGGAATATCCCTCAGCTTCTCAAGAATTCCATTTTGATCGAGCAACTCAGCAAGTTTTGACAATTGTTTATACTTTTTGAAGCATTAATAGCGTATACGGGGATTCGGTGTCTGTAGGGGCTTGGTACATATCCAATACTCTCATTGAGTTGGTTGAATACCCTGAACATATCTTTTTTTCTACAACACTTCACCTATATTCATTATTAACTATCGCTGTCACTTTTACTAGCGGAGTCCTCGGTGCCACAACATCCAGTTGGTTGGGTATAAGTCCTCACGTAACTAGTCCATCGTTTGCCAGAAGCGTTTGGTTATATTCAATAAAACCGCCAAGGATTGTAATGCAGGGTAGCGTGTAAAAAGCCCATGGCAAGCGAATATTCTTGGGACTTACCAAAAAGGATTTCCTCACGGTAATTTCAAAACGAGACAAGGCCGGCAACTTCAATTTTATTAGTGGGCTCGTAAAGCGTACAGCAGGCGAGCAATTCTTGGTCTGCGAATAATTGCAGGGGATTTCCCATTGATGACGGCTTTTGCAGCACCTGGAGCGATTCTTCAAACATCAGCCGACATTTACTCAACGTGATCAACACCAGAATGAACTTTCAAAATAACTGATTAAAAACTTCATAGAAAGTAGGCAAAGAAGCTAGATTATTACGTATGTCAACATTTTGTATTACTTTAAATCGTGTGCCTGTATCTCGGTTACTGATTGGGTACACCACATGTAGACACACTCTAGAATAGTAGTTACGGACTAGTCGCCGACAGGATTCATGTATCTCGGTTCCTGATTGGGTACACAATTTTCCGAACACCGAGTGATTTCGTTGAGATTTTTAGTTGCCCACGGAGAATCGCTTGAAACGTGTCACGATTCTCCGTCGTGGTGAGTTTGCGACGGGACTCGACACTGCACTGCACGTCGGCGACTAGTCTCAAGGGATCAATCTTCTGTTGATATCTCGAAATTCCTCATGTGATACAAACATGCGACAGAAAATTGCAGCTCTAAGGTGGCATCCAATCAGTAACCGAGACACCGAGACACATGATGTAAAGTGCCGGACGGGTGGAATAAATGTCACCAGAGTTTGGAAGAATCGCCGTCTCGGCATCACATTAATGCGGGGCAAAAGAAACCGCCCACCGAAAATATCTTGCAGCTAGTCTCCGACGAAGAATTGCTCGTGCCGGCAAGCTGTATACGGCTGATTTTAGATACATACAGGCCATCTTTTTTTCTGTCTGTCATGTGCTGACCACATACTACTGCAATGACCTTTACCTTGGTCATTATCTTTCTCGAATCACCAGTTGATGTTAACGTCTATCTATGTCTGGGTTTGTTATCACACCTTTGTGAAAAGACCCAGTTACCCGTCACAAACCGGTATAACACGGCTAACTGCATCCTCCCAACGTAAGGTATCTCTATATATACGCACATGTGTTCACCTTGGCTCGCGAAGATGAGGTAATTGAGCTAGAAATAACTCGACTTTTCTCCAGCCTTTGTTATAATAACTTATGTATTAGTTGTAAAGTTCTGGCAGACTTAAATTATCTTGTGACAGTTTTATTTCATGAAATAATGTCCCAACCTAGCCAGCAATGGTACATAGATCTCACATGGGTTGAAAACTGGCTACTTGATGTGGTCTATTCATATTTGTCAATGGGTTTAAGTCAACACGATGGACCCGTTTTTATTTAGATGAAATTCAATTATATGACAACTCCGTCACTCACTTTTGAACGGAGTTACAGCACCTAGAAGTTAATCAAACAAGTGCCCATTCGTAAATTGCTTTAACATTGTACAATATAGAATCACGCCACCAGGGTTTTTTTTAAAGAGGTTTCTTCCCGGTTTTCCATAGTCATAAGGCATGTAACATTGTGATGCGGACGGTCCGCCGTCATATAAGTGAAATTCCCAATCGAACAAAAAGAGTTTGAAAATGTATTGACCAATGTAAATATGATGGGTATCTATCTATCCATTGTCAAAACCGCAGCTCAGAGTTACTAACAAAATAATTGTACTTAAATCAATTAAATTTGTCCCAATTTTAGACAAGAGCGGCGCGGACAAATTACTGCTGTCGATGGAATGGATTTCATTCACGTGACTCCCTGGGACGCAGTTAGTCTGCTTTAAAACCTGGATGATGCTTTGCTACAATCTCGGGTAACATTTTCAAATAAAAAAAATCAAAGGCAGGGGTTGGCTCATTTAATTTAGTGGGAAGTGGAACTAATTACAAATTCCTTTCTCATTATTATATAAATGCAGTTATCCAATTAAATTGTTTTTAAAATAAATTCCATATCTGTTGCTTACCATGTTAACATTTATAACATATTTTTGTTGTCCCAATACAAATAAAATTTAAGCCGCTTTTATGTATATCACACAGAGACAAGTCTGTGAAGCGTAAGTTAAATGAGCGTGAAATCGTCAAAAAGATGAATACGGGATGATTGTGTTCCTAATTAACAAACTATAAATCGTTTAACCTGTATTCTAATTGGTTCGTTCTTGGTTATCATCAGGTGTTTTTACTTGACTTAACCGGCTGAAGAATGTATAATTTGTGCATACCGTTAAAAACATGTCATTCATATAATATGTAGCGAGGATATATATGTTTAGACTTAAACTTAATTAACAGCAAATACATAACTCAGCGCTTACTAGGCTTTTCAAAAACGTTTGTAAAATTGAGACATTAAGAATATACGCTAAAACAAAACAGAAAATGTTTTTGCTTCACTTATTACATTAGAAATAAACAAGGGTCTTTAGTTGGTAGATGGGTGCCATCTAGAGACAAACAATACATACATAAACACTTATTTAGAAATTGAACAGGAATATTTCTTTCATTTACTGTAATAGTTCAGTGTTTTAGTGGCAATCGGCTTGTAACAGATGATTTTAGATGGCTTGTTAACTCACAGTCAACAAATAAAATCTCAAAAAGTCGAAACAATGGTTTGGATGTATATCCAGGGCAAGCTAACCAGCAATGTAGGACATTATGATGTTCTACAGGACTTATTTAAAGTTTTAAAGTTATAGGCAATTTTAAGTTACACGGTAGGTGGGTAAGCCACCTGAAGAGCAGCAACTCTCTGTACTTCAGGCCCACAAAAATCCCCTTCGATAAACTCGTTCTTTTCAGTGTCAAAATAATGCCAGTGTTGTCCAGCCAAAAACACAACCCTTTTCCCAAGAACGGCCACAAACCTGGATACAGAACCCACACCTTCGGGCATAGAACTCAGCTTCGTCCACTGCTTGGAGCTTGTGTTGTACATTTCTGTGGATAGACAGTTCTCAAAACCTTGTGGACCTCCACCACATTTTCCACCAAGGACAACCAATTTCCCGTCTACTGTTGACATGCTGTGACCCAGGCGCCCAGTGAACATAGGTGCACTGGATTCCCAGTTTTCGCCACCATTTACCTGAAGAGCGTTTGTATAATCAAGGGGGACTGGATCTGTCGGGTTCGAGCTGATTCCTCCAGTAATATATACAAGACCGTTACAGAATGTGGCTGCGTGTTCCGAGCAACCATATGGCAGTTTAGGCAAGTCTTTCCAGGAGTTGTCCTGTGGATTGTAAACTTCAGCAGTATCTAGTGGACTTTCGGTTTCACTTTCCTCTTCTACAGTTCTCTTGATTCCTCCAACAGAGAAGATGTTCTTGTCTGATGAACACATTGCAAATGACAGTCGAGATTGGCTCATAGGGGCCAGCTCAATCCACTCTCTGAAACGAGGATCGAATCTGAACATCCTGTTTGAACTACAAAAGTCCTGATTGTGTCCCCCTGCAGCGTACACGAAATTGCCCAGAGAAGTTTGAGCCGTGAACATGAGCTCTGTCTTCAGACCCGCTGGTTCCAGCTGTTCAACACATATCGGCTCCTGAAGTTTGTTCAGATCTTTGTAAAGAATAAGATTCCCATTGTTCATCTCGCTGGCAGATATTAGAGCAACCACCTCTCGATACCCTCTGCCACAATACTTCTCCCCTCTGTTTAGAGGCTGAGCGCTCTGATTCAAACCATACTCTCTGGCTTCCGCTATCTGCTTCTTTACATCAGGGAAGTTTGTTATATCTGGTGGTAGCCTGTCCAACTCTTCCGGCTCTAATAGAGGATATCGGATAAGCCTGGCCAGACCCGCTAGCTGTGACTGCCGGTTGTCCTTGTCCATGTGAACCCAGTCTAAGATGACCTTGACAATGAACCCTTCTGAACCTTCCACATACTGATTACTCGAAAGAATATTACTTAGTGTATCATAATCCAAGTTTTCTAGGAAATCATTACTGTCGGAGAACACAATCAGGTTATGGGCCATCAGGTTGTATGTATCTTGTTTCAACGAGTCCTTGTTATGTTTGCCGAACAATCGCATTATAGTTTGGTAGTTTTCTGGTCGTAGCGTCCTCATGACATTATCAGCTCCAGCATCAGTAAGCCAGGCTATACCCAAGGTAGCGACTGTGTCAAAGAAACCCTGGCAAATTTCAGCGTTCAGAACGACGTAGCCATCATAAAGACTGTCCAAAACGATTTCAAAGGTCTCCGCTCCAATGTCTTTTTCAACTTTTACAGGGTCACTCTTCCTTCCTTTTAAAAGGTCAGCGAAGAAATCCGAAGCTGCTGTCAGTATGGATCGATGTACCTTGAATGTCTGATTGTCTACCTCCAGGGTAACATCGGCTGAAGCATCTCCTGGTCTGCTAGTGACGCTGGTGTGTTTAGAGTTGATGTATTTAGTGTCTGTCTCCGTGAGGAAGACAACCTCTAAGTCGCCCATCATGAGCTTATTGTCAATGGGTTGATCGATTAATGGGTCGTCCAATGGACTATTCAGAGAGACCCCGTTGCTGAACTTCTCAGAGTTAATGGGTTCTGTGGGTGGTGCTGACTTACTGGTTGGGGACTTTGTTTCCTTTGCTCCAGATTTAGAAGCCGCCCCACTTGTTGCAGCCCCATTTACAGTCTTTCCTTTTCCTTTTGTTTCACTATTTGGTTTTCCTTTCGTTGGCGATGCTGGGCCGGTTTTCTTTGTAGGTGTTGTTGTTTTCTTTGCAGGACTAGCCTTAGTAAGCGGTTTTGGTGTCTTGGCGTTTCGAGAAGCCATGATAATTCAATTGCCCCCGACGGCCTCTTTCTCTTCTCTTGAAGGCGAGAGTCTAAAACAGACATGAAAAGTGCGACATTATTAGAAGTTATTTTATCCGGAGAATGTGGTCGATCGATTTGATATTTTATAATTGTTATTATTTATTGGTTCAGTTAGGATTTTCGTGCTGTTTACAAAGTGAAGTGGATTATATCTTGGTGCTTCCGTAATTAAAATCGGAGGAAACTTGTTAATTCTCGGATTAAATCATGTGCAATTAAAGGCAACTGTAACACATATGGCTGCTTACGAGTGCAGTTTGGTTCAGCATACATCGTAGTGATACTTGACCTAAGATCTCCTAAGAACTCAAAACACTGTTCAGGTTTATTTGTTCAAGAAGTTTTACAGATTATAAGGTAGCTGTAAACCTTAAAAGCCCCCAAAGTACGGGGTTTCTATTCGCCGCACAGTCCATTTATGTAAGCTATATTCATACTCTATAACTATGAATCGTGTAGGTCGAAACTGAGTAAAGATATATTTGTTCATACCGTAGTTACTGACAGGAAAGTGAAAAATGACAGTGCGTTGGTGTCAATGTGGTCTAAATAGAATGAATGTATAAACGACCATGACCTTCAAGGTTAATAACGTTTAAGTAGTGTAATGATTTGATCTAAATAACGCTGAGCGAAACCAGTGTATACATACCCCCGAGGGAAGGTCAGAGGTAACAATCCAGACAAATTCAAGTATGTAAGGGGGCGGGGAAAGGTGAGTCAAATGTATTATTTTTGGGGTCAATGAGATTTAAATTTTGTTTCGTGAATGGCAGATTGATAAAGGTGTCTGACATATTGCCAATTGAAAGAGGAGTGGAAAAAGAGTGGCATGATTGAGAAGACATTGTACCCAACCCACGGAATTTACCTGTCCATGCTTGTTCTTTCTCTTTTCAATTTAGAAATCGATTATTTTTTTCAAATCGCATATATACACTTTTATTATTCAGTATAGATTTATGAGATATAAAATATTATTCATTATACTTTGTACTGAGTTGTTGAAAACATAGGACTTCTCAAAGAAAATGTCCTATCACGCCTACTTATGAACTTTGTGGATAAGTCATGGCATGCGGTTGATTGAATGAAAATAACAGTGATGGAAATCACAGGCTTATATAAGTTCGTAGTTTAACAGAGTTTGTGAGCGAGCATGTTTATCAAATATAATACGTTTGCTGTAGGTTATGTATGAAATGTGTTACAGGCAGTCTGAGAGAATCGTGTACAATGGGTTTAACGTTCCACTGACTGAACAATACATTGGTGGTCCACTCTGTCAGTATCACTTTTGTGTAGTTTGTATAAAAATATGTTTCACCACGAAATTTTTTGAGTCCAACTCATTTGTAATTAGAACAGAGTAAACTCAAAGTATGTCTGTGAAGTTTGAACATAAAGTTTTTTTTCACACATGACACCTGTATAGGCCCACGAGTTCAATTCTAGTGCTTTTAAGTCCTATGTTCTGAACTTTTACTTCGCCGATGCATTTATTTGTTACACCTGTAAATGCATACCGCTTGACATGTTGACCTATCAATGTTCTTCAGAAACAACATATTGTAATGTTAATGTCAAAAGCACCGTAGATCACCTTGTTTTCATTTGTTGTTAACCGGAGCGTAGCAATGGGGCAAACCTTTTGATCCATGACCTGTCCGTTCATAGCTATCAACAGGCAGTGGTGGTATTACTCCATGTCTATAGGTCACATGACGCTATAAAATAATTACTCGCGAGTGTCTATGATATTCACTCATATGATTGTATTCTCCATATAATTATCAATTATATGAACTTTACGAAGGTGAAATGTTTATAACATACAAATACGTAAGTGTTAGATTGGCCTCCATTCAGTGTGTGTCCGCATTGCCGGGAAACACTACGTTGCATAGAATTTATAAAAATTGTTGCAAACGCACTTGATTCATTTGGCTGGGGGCCTGGCTTTTGTTCATAATCTCTATATGGTCCAGTCTCAACGGCTGCTAGACGTAAGTGAAATGATAGCGTTACGAAAGTTACACTGCTTGAAGTCGACAAACTTGACCAAGTAAGAGGTGCTAATTATAGAAGTATGTTCTTTGTATAAAACTAAGACCTGTTGAATAAATAAACTAGTTCAACCGAATGACACTGTTTTTTACGTTCTTCATCTAGTCTTTGAAGCTGTTAGTATGTATTCAGATAAAGAACTGTATATATAGACGTCAGTCCTCCGGTATAACAAGAAAACTTTAAGTGACAAGGTAGAGCCTACGTTTTACTGTATAATCCAGTTCAGGAATTTTTTGTTTAAATCTTTAATAGGAAAGTCTGATTTCTTTTTAACACAACGCTTGTCATAAGTTGTTAAATTAAATTTATTGGATTAAAACGTATAAATAAACTATACTTAAATACCGGTATAAATGCCTCTCAATCGACGACTCTTACATGTGTTTTCGTAATTGAATAGCTGTTTCAATGTTAAATGCGAGTATTTAGTAACATAATTCTTCTTTTTATTAAAACAATTGATTAATGTCATCTTTATTAATTATTTTAAAGGATCACGGAAGTCATCCGTCAAACTTCCAATGTGTTGCTTGTATTTATATAGATACATGTCTACATCACTTTTTACGGTGTTATTTGAAGGATTCCTTTTTATCTTGAAGTTCAGTAGTTTTTCCTCTGTTCTTTCTGTTCGCTAGAGAAGTGATAATGCTGACTATCTTCAGTAATCAGCAGCATAAAAATCAGCAATCTGTCTGTAGACCAAATTTATACCCTTCATCCGCACAGATCTCAAAACTACCCCCCCCCCCCCCCAACCACCTCCGCCGCACTCCCTCATACACACAGATTTATCCACAAAGATCACACAAAGTTTATCACCTTATCCGCACAGATCACAAAATTTATCCTCTTTGTCCATTTAGATCACAAAATTGACCCAATTATCCACAAAGACCAAGACATGCAGAAAACAATGTATGAAATTAACTAGAGTTAGAGGGAAGTTAATTAGCCATTGCTCGTTTATCATTATCAGACACGGCTGGAAAAAAACTCTTACTCATCGGTGTATGTATAGAAGTGATGCAGTGTCTTGTTCAACAGGCTACACTTGTTTATCAGGTATATCCAGTGTCTTTCTCAAGCCTAACCTAGGAGTGTCTTTAAAGAAACATTCCTCGCCATGTAACCTTTCTTTGCTTCAGACAGTTTAGATGTTGTGCAGCTCTTACCTAACGATCTATGCATTTATTTATTTTTAAGAAAGTTTTTTTTTTTTTTTTTTTTTTTTTGTGGTTTTTTTTTGTCTTTGGATCAAACGACAAATTCGTTATACGAGTGCAGGCATGTATCGGGTTTCATGTCAGTCAGACCTCATAATGGATTTTTGTTTTGTGGATCTTTAAATACATGTTTATGTATCATTACCACACCATCGATGAGATGATCTGTGGAATTTTAAGGTTGCCGGTAGGTTGATGAAAACCGTGTTTAAGAGTCGTAGAATTGAGTCTGAATGCATGTATAGAATGTGCAAACTATTCTTTTCTATAATACAAAAATATATAACTAAAACTGCAATGATGCCCCCACCCGTATTCCACACAGTAATAAAACCCTCAGATTCATCCCAATTTCAGCCATAATTAATCTACATCGCTTTCTGAAGTCTGTCTTTCCCATCCTTAAGCTTATCCAAAATGCTTCTTTTGTTAGTTAATTTCAGGATTACAATGAATACTTCAGAAAACCTGATGAAAAGAAATATTATACAAAAAAAAACAACATTTCTATACGAAATCATTGTCCTTTCTGTTGGACAAATTCTACAATTTACTGTATATTGCGGTAGGCATTTTCTGGACCATTAGCATAGAAACTACACTTTTAAAAGCACACAAAGGCTGATCTTCTACTGTACAGTTGAACTCAATTGATTTGTAAAAGAAGGTCGGACCTGCAGCGAACTCGTTTATGTTATTTCTGTATACCATCATACAAATATATCCGCTTATGGTTCGCTCAGATGCTTTTACTATTTGAAAGACGAGTCCAGACTGGTTTACATGCGGTATGAACGTGTATCTATAATGTACGCAAATCACGTGTTTTAAGGACGCGTAGTTTTCGGCTTTTTATCCACGCTTAGAAAGTCTTCAATGATCCTGTCTGATTATCCAGAGAAAATATATATTCTCGTGTACAGTATAGCACTGTTACGTATGGATCGACACGGCCTGTGATGCCGACCTCATTATACTCAGACCATAGCATGGCCGCTCTGTAATGTTAACTACGTAATGGTGTATCGAAAACAAATGTTTTGTTTTAAATATATCATATACTATGTCTCTATATAAAACCGGGGCGTGTTTGTAACATTTTACTTAGGCTGTGAAATACACAGGCTGAACTATTATCTAATTGGGGGTCACTATATATGGAGAGGAAATTGTCGATCTATCCCACTTATATTTCTCAGTAAATAACCACTACCTCTATTATAGACTGTGATTAAATGGCACCTTTGTGCCTGGAGTTAGTTGTAAACGACCATAAAGAATGGGGGGAATATAAAACATTATGGAAGTCATTATGTAAGGCGATATGGTGCTAACTACCCATGAATGTCACCACAAACGTTTACTGTTTTTCTCTTACAAATCAAGTCGTTTAATATTTCACAGGTCAGATAATTTCCCTTTTTCTCCAGTGTCGGTGGTTACAACTTTCCCAAATCATGGGGTTTCATTTATCCCAATTCCGGAGGTTTCATCTTTTCGGAATCGAGTAGATGTCTTTCCTCAAAGAACAAATGATTTGCGCATTTTCACAATTCAATCTGCATATATAGTTATGTATGTTTCAAACATAAGACTGGTAAAGCAACATTTAAAATCAGCAAGCCATATTGGTAGATACAAGTTATGAAAAGTTATATCGACCATGAGTATGCCAGTCTGTCCGTACAATCGAGCCTATGAGATGTCCTGGATGGCGATACGCGTTGACAAGTGACACCTGTTGTCCACATTACCTGCTGGGATACAGTATTACAATAAGTGTCTTACAATGAAAACCGTATAGCTTTATGATACTATCATAAATGAATAACATCTATGTACTTCATTTTACCTCCCAACAGGTGGAAATCGACAGCACTATCATCTCATCTGTCTAATGCTATAGGACAAAGCATTAGATATATTGTTTGATTTGAGTTGTTTGGAATATAAATACAGGATGCTACACGTGTATCAAATTTGACTTAATGTATGTCTTGACTGCTGCTTCGGTAGATCCATCGTTATATGCAAGCAAACATCAATATATCTCGCTACAACATTCTACCTGGGAAAGTGTCACGTGTTTCGTGTTACATCTCCTGTTTAAAATGGGAGAACGTATATAGTATACACCTCATTTACCGTTTACCCGTGAAAGTGTAATGCAATTAGAGTTTCGGGAATATATATACCTCCCTTTTTCTAATAATACGCTTTGTTACAAAACTACAAGTGATATACCATCAAATATCTGTTTACTATGTCACAGCTTACCCTTTTCCCCCAATATATGGCCTCTCGGTGTTCCGTGGTATATTTGACTGCAGACTGCGACTGGGCCTATCTGTCTCTCTTCTGTGCAGCGTCTAAGTTAACTGATTACTCATCACTACCTCTATACATACCAGGCTAGGTAGGGCTATGTCACCCTGTCACTCTGGCTTGTCGACTTCACTAGAATATTCAATGACCTCTCCACTCTAACCTCTAACCCGACAGAGTTCACTCTCATTTGTAGATCTTTTGAGTGTGTCAGACAGAATACCTGTTAATCCGCTCTGCGACAAGTTTTCTTTTGAATTCACAACAATATATGTGTTCAGTCTGTAAACCTTCTAAGTTATTCATTGGGTAAAGGGGACAGACCTTGTACTACTTATAATTTCCTCTCAAATGATTCTTTCTGTTCCTTTAAAGTTATATATAACATTTACTCTACACTTAATTAACTGTCCTTTTGTTATAAAATATACGTGAAAATAACGACAATGATTACAAGCATCGAATGATTCCAAGGTTTGTAATTTTTGTTCATCTTAGTAAAATCGTCGCCGTCTTATGCCTTGTGTACATTCCCTGGTCATAAGCCAGGGCCATTTTAAATGTAGTGATACTCGCTAAAATGGCGTAAATTGTTCGGTCGTATAGCCAGACAAATTACAGCTGTTAAATACAGAGGGAGTATGCTATGATGTCATTCAAAAGAATATATATGGAGTGGCAATTCTTTAAAGAAACGACCATCGGGTATATAAGCGAGTCACATGTGGTGGCTCCGGCAATCGCGGGGGTGGTTTTTTTCTAGGTTTCCTCCCGGTTTTCCATCGTAATAAGGGCAAAGCTGTGTACAGTGTGAAGTGGACAAACCGTCGTCATATAAGTGAAATACCCTTGAGTACGACGTTAAACACCAATCAAA